>JADRCH010000066.1:696245-710302 GCA_019843965.1 Rhynchomys soricoides | reverse complement strand
TGTGTGTGCCTGTGTGTGTACGTGTGTGTGCCTGTGTGTGTGCCTGTGTGTGTACCTGTGTGTGCCTGTGTGCCTGTGTGTGCGCCTGTGTGTACGTGTGTGTGCCTGTGTGTACGTGTGTGTGCCTGTGTGTACGTGTGTGTGCCTGTGTGTGTGATCATATATACTACAATGTATATATGTAGGTGAAAGGACACCTTGCACAAGTTGGTTCTCTCTTTCCACCATGTAGGGTCTGGGCACCAAACTCCCTTTGCCAGCCTCGGTGGCAAGTACCTTCGCCACTAAGTTATCTTGCCGGCCTAAGAACTCTATTTTTGATCACTCCCTTTCTTTTTGAATTGCCTGGACACTCCTACAAAAATCACCATAACTCCACAACTCTCCTTCACGAACTCAGATGTTCCATGACTTCACAACCTCCGCCCCTCCCATTTCAAAGCTCAATGTGCCCCGATCCATGTTCTCAAAACCACTTTGGAGTGGTGGATACTATACAAGATTTGGCTGTGCCATCCAGCCACTAATCAACTCCAGGCCTTTCAACAAAGTCTTTGGACTGTGGCAATACTTTAGGCCACACCCATAATGAGGTTGCAATCAGAAACAGAAAAATCGAGAGACGGAAGAAGGGTCTCTGTGGACATAAGAGGAGGTTCTTCTGTTGTATCAATTTATTCTCACTTTAAAATCATCATCATCATCTGAAACACGGGGACATTGTGCTTGTTTTCTAGCTATGATCACAGTGGGAGAAAGGGTAAAGGCATCAGAAGTAAGTTTGCACCTTCTTACAGCCTGCGAATAACACTGTGATGTGAAGTCATTCTCTCTCACCTGTGCTCTGCTAAGAGCGCAGGCTTTCTCTATGGAAGAATGCTGTCAAGGCCCAATCTCCACACCAGGTTCTAAATATGTAACCAGTCTCCAGGGTGGAGGGCACTGCTCACCAAGATAAAGAAAGAATTAGGGCTGGGAAGATAGTTGAGTCAGTAAAGTATTTGACATGCAAGTGTGAAGGACCGGAGCTCAGATCTCCAGCATCCAGATTACTAAAAATCTGGTGTTGTAGCACACACGTTTAATCTCAGTGCTATGAAATCAGAGACATGGGGATTTCTGAGGATTGCTGGCCTGTCTATTCAATCAAGTTCACTGAAAGGCTCTTTATTTATTTATTTTTTTAAAGTGGAAAACAATAGAAGAATAATTTCTAATATCTATCTACCTTTGGCCACAACATATATGTGCACCATGGTCATGTGCACATGTGGGCACATAGACCTAAACACACACATAAAAGGTGTAATTGTATATAGACTCTTAGTGGGATGGGAGATGGGGGAGGTCCCATGGCAAAAATAGAAAGAACAGAACATTTTCCCCAAGATTTACTGCAGGGTGACATTGAAGTCCAAGGACATCTATATGTTGTACATCATTGGTGTTCTAATCTTCAAAGCCATCACTCTAGTGTGAACTCATGGGGCTAGATTTTTATTAGAGACTTTGAAGGTATGGGGATCTACTTCTAGGTCAACCAAGTGTGGTTCTGAGAACCACCAAGAACTCAGGAGGCCCAACACGACATGAAGCTGTTCAAATTCACATTATACCTGAGAATTGAAAGCTAAACTCAGTTCATACAAGTCTTAACAAGAAAAGGAAAATGCACACTCTACTTCCCATCTATCCCTTTAGGGTCCCCAGGCCTACTCAATGTCTTTCCTTGAGCCACCAGAATCCAATATGCAAAAATTTTATTTCTCTGGAGACCATATGTACAAGAAACACACAAATCTATTACCTAAACTATCAGAGTTGTAAACTAAGACTTGTATTTACCCCTCTTCTGTCTCCCAGATATGGAAAGCACTAGATAATAGCTAGCATTGCTTCTAAATAGCAGATTTGGTGTGTAAGCAAACATGTTTGCTACAAAATCTAAAATACAGGTTCCTTCCATAATAATGGATTCAAGTGATCACGTGATGGAGTTAAGCCCCAGCTCTCCAGTACTGAGCAGGGAGAACAAGCACAAGTGTCTTGTGCTAAAAATGGTGTTGGAAGCCCAGTGTTGTAATGCATACCCATGATCCTAGCACAGGGTAGACAGGGGATAGAGAATTCTTTATCAGCCTGGACTTCATTGTGAGACACTGTCCAACACATACACAATAAAAATCAAGCCTTAACCACGACATCAACCCAAAGCTTCTCCCTCCCTTGCAATGCACCTTCTTTCCTCTTAAGACTTTTAACAAAGGGCAGGCCAGTGTGTCAGTAAATATTCAGAATAGCTTGGCCCCAGCCCTGAGCACTCCCTTCTAATTCGTTCATCTTCTCTGGACAGTAGGGAGTGGAGTAGGGGCTCACTATGTGGCACTGGCTCGCCTAGAATTCAGATGGCCTCAAATATGTGGCAATCCTCCTGTCTCTACTTCCCAAGCACTCAGATCACAGTCACGTACCGCCACACCCAGCACATTCTAACTTGGGCAATCTCCCACTACTCTGTGAGTAAGTAAGTCTTGGCACAGACCAAGGCCAGTCTCCTAAGAGTCCATCTCCCTGCATCTCCCACCGCTACCAAGACTCCCAAAGGCAAAGCAACCTTGTGTGTGTTGCCAGATGAACATTTGGAAGCACAGCTCTGACAACCTCCCTTCACTTGAACAATGAAGCTCAAACTCAAAATTCACATCCATGTTGGTATGGACCAAAATCATGCCCCACCCCCAGGACGTTTGAGTTCTCAATCTCAGTACCTCAGAAGGTGACTTTACTTGGTAAAAGGACCCATAGCAACCCAAGATCAAGTTAAGGTGAGGTCATGACTCATATGCATTAAAGGGGAATTGAAAGACAGATATGAATATAGAGGGATGATGCAGTAAGGAGCCACAAGGAGAAGATGGCAGCCTCCAGCAGGCTAAGGAGGGAGGACCTAGAACAAATCTGTCCATCACACCTCCCTCCCCCTCCCCCCTGGAGGAAGCAACCTTGATGTACTATTCTGTCATGGCCCCTTCATTTCTCACTGTTCAGTTCTTGGCTCAGTTCCTTTCTATGGTGGCACTGCCCATCTCTCACTCTACATAGATCTCTTGGGGGCCATAGAAGAGGGAACAGCCAAACAGCTTTAGAACTCAGGGAATTCAGCCCACCAGTTAGCACAGTCGTGATGGGTGTGCCTCAGAGAGGTAGAGCCCCCAGGACTACACGTCCTGAGAACTTCATGCTGTTGTGGAGTTTCGCTCTATTTGTTGTCTTTATGGTCACCACATCCCGTATAACCTATGAGTTGGGTGAAAACTCTAAGGGGACTTCCAGCCCTTCATGGGGCAGTGTCATTGGCACCTACAGTATTAGTGATTACCTTTTTCAAGCATTGCTGCTGGAACAGATTCATGGTTCAACTGCCACCCTTAGAATTTAGAGATGTAGACTGTTAGTAAAGTTACGTTGTTTTTGCTAGTGGCCTTGATGTGGGAAATCTTGGAAAACAATTTAAAGTTCAGAAAGGCACTATTCTGATTATTGAGCCAGGGGTGTGTTTAAGTTCGGGGAACAAGAACAATGAGGAACAAGATGACATGCCTCTCTTGCTAAAGCTGGGCTGATGGATCAAGGTGATGATTAATTTCTTGTACCCAGTTTGCCCTCGGCTTCTTGATATGACTTAATAAAAAAAAGTTAATAAGTAGATGTGCACCTTAAGGATTGTTTTATATAAAAGTTTAGATTTGTGATTTTCTTAAGATTTTTCATAAGATTACTTCTAAACATAAATAATAAGATGAATGATCTTTTCTTTGTATCTGCAAATTACAGTCTGCCAGTAAGAGAAACTGGTTAGGAAAAACATTTTGCTTGTGTACACTTTGGTAATCTATAACGAGTTGCTTAGGTATGGCTGTACATATGCCGGTACATAGGAATAAGTTTACCTATCATATGTAAAACAATCATGTAAATACATTAAGAAACAAGCTGGGGTTTTTTCCATTGTTATCATTCACTTAAGAAAAATGGAATGTGGCCACATTGTAATTTTTATACTGTTTGAGAGATTTTGCTGGGGGAGATAAGCTATGGGAGAAAATAAAGTTGTTGGAGATGGTTGGAGTCTTGTTTCATCTACTGTGTGTGTGTGTGTGTGTGTCATGTGTGTGTGTCATGTGTGTGTCTCTGTGTGTGTGTCTGTGTGTGTCTGTGTGTGTGTCTGTGTGTGTGTGTCATGTGTGTGTCTCTGTGTGTGTCTCTGTGTGTGTGTCTCTCTGTGTGTGTCTCTGTGTGTGTCTCTGTGTGTGTGTCTCTCTGTGTGTGTGTCTCTGTGTCTGTGTGTGTGTGTCTGTGTGTGTGTGTCTGTGTGTGTGTGTGTCATGTGTGTGTCTCTGTGTGTGTGTCTCTGTGTGTGTGTCTGTGTGTGTGTCTCTGTGTCTGTGTGTGTGTCTGTGTGTGTGTCTCTGTGTGTGTCTCTCTGTGTGTGTCTCTGTGTATGTCTCTGTGTTTGTGCCTGTGTGTCTCTGTGTGTATGTGTCTCTGTGTGTATGTGTGTCTCTGTGTATGTCTGCTCCCTTTTCAACAGCCCCAGATAAGTACGTTTTACTCCCTCAGAGAAAAGGTCTGTGAAGTGATTAATCACTGACTCCCTCCTCAGTTTACCTGACTCTTTCAAGCTGGCTTTGGACATATATCCTGCTAAAACCTTCCTTCAAATACCAGCCAAGATGTCAGGGTTTCCAAACAAGTTTTCAGAGGACTCCTAACTGGAAATGGTTTCTTGCATTTCTGACTATCATCAACATCTTGCAATCTTTCTTTCATTTCACAATCGCTTCTGTTCCCCTCATGTTCGTCTGCAGCATTTGCATTTCTGAATATCATCAACAGTTTGCTATCTTTCCCTTGTTTCATAAGCTTTTGTTTGCCTCACGTCCTCTACAACATACGAATTTCTGAAGAAAAGAAGGGTAAGGACCCTTGGCACCTAGCTTGGGGATTAGATGTAGGCCTGGCACAAAAATATTTGTGTAATGGAATGGCGTAGCTCAGCTCCACTGAGCTTCACAATGGCTCATTCCACTTACGCATCCCTAAACTCAAATTTCCAAGCCGATTGATGTGAAGTGTCTTTTAAAACTCCATGTTGGTTTTATCTCAAGCTCTGCATCTGTTACGTGTTTAGCACCTCAGATGTTCTTCAGAAAATCAGAAGTAACCTTATGACCAATGTAAATGATCTTCTCCTCTGTAGCTGATGGTAAATCTTCAGCTACTGCGCAATTCTGAACAAATAACAGTGACTTTACAATGAAAAGACGCTTAGGAATGAAAAGTTACCAACTACTGTACAGAATACAACACAGGTAAAGCTTGAAGGAATTATGCTCAATAAGAAAAAAAAAAAAAAAGCCAGATCAAAGAAACACTGTATTCCATGTGATACTATTTATAGAAAGTTCTAGAACACTCCGAATTGAGCTATAATAAGGAAAACAACGCAGAAATTGGCAGCTTCCATTGAAGATTTGTGGGCCAGGGTGGATGGAGGGATTAACAAAAGGCTTGAGAGATTTGGGGAGCCCAAGTATGGCTCCACCCACAGTGGTCTGGTCCCTCCCCCATCCATCACTAAGGAGATGACCTACAGGCTTGCTTACAGCCTGACCTTATGGAGGTAATGCGTTTTGAGTCTACCTCTTCTCCAATGGTTCTAGTTTGTATTAAGTTGACATAAAACTAGCCAGGACAGCTGACACACACATCACTGTTAAGCCACAACCTTCCCTTTCTTGTTCATCCCAAGATCATACATTAATATCAATATCACAATAAAAACACTATACAAACTTGAAAAGGCCCATAGTCTTATAAATTCAAACACTTTAAAAATTTGGTCGCATCTCTTTAAAATAACTAGTGTATTTTAAAATACAAATTCTTTTTGAGGTCAGTCTGGTCTATATATCGAGTTCCAGGACAGCCAAGGCTACACGGAGAAACCCTGTCTCGAAAAACAAAACAAAGCAAAGAAACAAAAGAAAACAAAAATCCAAAATCTTATAAGACCCCAAAACTTCTCAACTATGGGCTCTTGTAAAATAATAAATGTATTATTATTATTATTTATTAATTATTAATTATTATTATTTTACTTCAAGAGGGAGGAACCAGGGCACAGTTGCAATCCGAACAAATGAAAACCAAACTCCAACTGTGTAAATAACTCAGTGCCCAATGTCTGGGATCCACTCACGATCTTCCACCCTCTACAGCAACAGACCTTGTCTTCTAGGCTCCAGCAGTCTTCATACCATCAACACTACTGTGCTTAGTAGTCATCCCATGGGTCTAGCATCTTCAAAATTCTGGAGTCTCTTACTGAAACTGGGCTGCATGTTCACCAATTGCCTCTCCTGGGCTCCCTTCAGAGACAACTCTACCATACAGTGCCATGCCTCCACTGCCTTCGGTGACCCCCTTCTTGACTTCAAAATCAGTACCACGTGGTGACTCTTATACTACCAAGTTCAGCTGCTAATACTAGGCAAGACTTTGCCTGCCTCTAGAATACAGCTCCCAGACTCTGTGCTGACTCTGAGGAAAACACTTTCCCAAGATTTCACCTCAGTGATGCAGGTCTCTTCTTAATTATCGCTAATTTCTCAGCTCCAGGTGACAGGAATGGATTGGCTCAGCAAGCAAAGAGTTCACATCATTAGTTTTTGTCTCTTGTTAATCACAGCTGATTCATCAGCTACAAACTAACCAGATACCATATAATATTAATTCAACCTAGCAAATGACCCTGAAAGAGTCTTTAAACTTCCTCTAAAAGTTTACAAGTCTGGCCTCCACCGTTTGCATTGTTCCCAACATCTTATCTTCCAGACTCTCACAGAAGAGCAGAGCAGGCTGAACGGTCCATGAGGAGCAAGCCAGTAAGCACTCAATGGCTTTTCTCGCCCAAAGTTCCAAAGTCCTTCCACAATCCTCCCAAAAAAACACCATTAGGTCTGACACAGCAATACCCCGTAGTCTTGGTACCAATTTTGTCTTAGTCAGGGTAACCATTGCTGTGATGAAACACCATGACCAAAAACAAGTTGGGAGGTAAGGATTTATTTCACTCACAGTTCCATAGAACAGTTCATCATCTGTTGTTCATTGCTGAAGGAAGCAGGGCAGGAACTCAAACAGGGCAGGAACCTGGAGGCAGGAACTTATGTGAAGGCCATGTAGGGTGCTGCTCACTGGCTTGCTCCTCATGGCTTGTTAAGCCTGTTTTCTTATAGATTACAGGACCACCTGCCCAGGGATGGCACCACCCACAATGGGGTGAGTTCTTCCCCATCAACCATTAATTAGGAAAATGCCCTACAGGCTTGCCTACAGCCCTATAAAGGCATTTTCTCAATTGACTCTCTGATAACGCTAGCTTCTGTCATAAACTTGACATAAACTTAGCCAGCACAACACACCACCTTAGTCACAATGTTGGTTCTGTGGGAATATACATATGCTGAAACAGTAAGTTACACAACTTCAAATATATATTTTATGCAAATTATACCTCAAAGCTGGTGTGTGTGTGTGTGTGTGTGTGTGTGTGTGTGTGTGTGTGTGTGGTTTGTTTGTTTGTTTGATACAGGTTCTCTCTATGTACTCCTGATTGTTCAGGAATGAGTTATGGAGACCAGGCTAGCTTCTAACTCACTGAAAATCTATTTGTCTCTGCCTCCTGACTTCTGGGAATAAAGGCGTGTGCCACCACATACTATAAAGCTGTTGTTTTTATGAAATGAACCATTTCTTCATTCAAGAATTTTAGCATCAGCAGGTCTAGCTGGCGGTGCAACTCAGAGCTAAGATGTTCGTCTACCACACATGAAGGCAGACCCCTGCTCAACCCCAGTCCCCAAATGTAAAAATAAATAAATAAAATCTCCAAGTCTGAGGAAGCAAAGTGCTCTCTGGTCTTCTTTTAACCAACTATAGCGAGTCTCAAGTAGCAACTAAAGGGAGAATCACTAAGTCCTTTTCAGAATGGGGAGCCATCTTTTTAAAATTAATTTATTCACTTTATATGCTGATCAGAGCTTCCCCTGTCTCCTCTCCTCCCTCTATGTCCCCTCCCTTTCTCCTCAGAGAAGAGAAAACCTCCCATGGAGGTCAACCCACTTTGGCATATCGAGTTGTGATAGGACTGGGCGTATCTTCTTCTATTGAGGCTGAACAAGGCTGTCTAGTCAAGAGAAAGGGATCCAAAGGCAGGCAACAGAGTCAGAGACAGCCCCTGCTCCTCCTATTAGAGGTCCCACATGAGGACCAAGCTTATATCTGTTATATATGTGTAGGTCTGTCCCATGCATGATTGCTGGTTGGTGGTTCAGTCTCTGTGAGCCCCTATGGGCCAAGGTTAGTTGATTCTGTAGGTTTTCTTGAGGTATCCTTGACCTCTCTGGCTCCTTCAACCCTCCCTAACACACATACACACACACACACACACACACACACACACACACACACACTCTTCCACAAGGTTCCCCAGGCTCTGCCTAATGTTTGGCTAATGTGGGTCTCTGCATCTGCCTACAAGTATAGCAGAATATCATTGACAGTGTCTGGGGTGGGCTCTTTCTCATGGCATTGGACTCAAGCTGGACCAGTCATTGGTTGGTCATTCCCTCAGCCTCTGCTCCCTCTTTATCCCTGCACCTCTTATAGGCAGGAAACATTGTGGGTGGAAGGTTTTGTGGCTGGGTTGGATCCTCATCCCTCCACTGGAAGTCTTGCCTGGTTACAGAAGGTGATGTTTTCATGTTCCATATCCTCTATTGCTAGATTCCTGGGAATTTCCATTGGAGGAGCCATCTTTTTATAATGTATCAGGTTCCTCTTTGGCAACACAGTCAATTGCTTTGCCTATTGGAAACTTAAGTTTTATCATCATCATCATCATCATCATCATCATCATACCTTTAAAGTACAGACTTGAGGGCTGGACAGATGGCTTAGGGGTTAAAGAGCACTTTTTGACCTTTCAGAGGACCCAGGTTCTGTTCCCAGCACCTACATGCTGGCTCACAACTGTCTGTAACTCAGTTCCAGGGGATTTGATGCCCTCTTTTGGCCTCCTTGGGCACCAAGCATGCACCTTGTATGAATACATACATGCATGCAAAACATACCCCCCCACACACAAATAAAATAAAATTAATTTAAAATGTAAAATAAAATAATAAGTGTAGAATTGATGATTAAGAAAGACAGTCAAGAGAAGATCTAAATAACTGCCTTCAGAGTACTAGGTTGTAGAAAATTATGTATACGAATAGACAGATAATAGCTTTTGAAAATACAGGGGCTGAGGTCCAGTGGCAAAGAACGTGCCTAGCATGGACATAACTCTGTGTTCAAGCCCTAGATAGAACCAGAAAGAAAAGAAATGACAACAGACTTTGAAAATGATTCAGTGATTCTGGCTTTAGTTTCTACTTAAGATTTCTATTCATTATTCAATTGTGCATCACAAAGAATGGTCTGACAAGAGCTGGCTGAAATCACAGCACTCAGGGCTGAATCACAAGGGCTATTAGCTTAAGGCCAGCCTGGGCTACCTGGGCTCCTGTCTTAAAAAAAAAAAAAAAAAAAAAAGAGGCAGAAAACAGCCAGGCGGTGTTACACTCTTTATACACTCTTTAATCCCAGCACTTGGGAGGCAGAGGCAGGTGGATCTCTGAGTCCAAGACCAGCCTGGGCTACACAGAGAAACCCTGTCTCAAAAACAAACAAAATAGAAAACAGGCCTCTGAGATGGGTAAAGTACCTGCCACCAAGCCCAATGGTTCCATCCCCAGGACCTCAGAAGACTTTCTGGCAGTTGTCTTCTGACCTCTACAAGAATGCTGTGGCACACACACCCCAAAACATAATGAGAAGAAAATATTGAGAGCCAGTCAGGATTCATGGCTTTCCAGTAATGATTTTGATGTGGAGAGTTGAGGTGTGTCTCATGCTTTGGTTCAAAAACAAGTTACAAATGCCTTTCTGTGTTCCCTCCTGCCCCAAAATTTGAGGGAGCTCTGTGGTTGTCTTCACCTTTTTTTTGGCAGTGACACAGTGATGCCTTCCCTTTGCAAGGCCAGGAGATATTGCAATGCATCTTTATGGGGAAGAGCCTGTGCCCTATCCTGACTGCTGTGCTGACCCTGTATGCTGCTTCAGGAAGTCACTCCAAGGCTAGAGACACAAACCAGGCCTGGACACTGCCACCTCTGCAGGCTAGATACAGAGTCTGGAAAGTTCAAAATATTAAGAAAGGTTTGCCGCTGCCTCCCTGCCAAAGCCCTTCAACATGTGAGAGGACTGTGCTTAGCAGATATGAGGCCTCAGTTCCATCACCAGGAAAGGGAAGGAAGGAAGGAAGGAAGGGGGAGGGAAGGAGGGACGGAGGGAGGGCAAGGAAGAGGGCTCTGTGGTCTAGCAGAAGCCAGAGAAAGGCTTTAATGGAGACAAGCCTCCCATGAAGGGCTGGATTGCGTAACCACCCCCACCCTGAGTTCTGTCGCAATCAGGATCACAGCTTCCAGTCTCCCTTCCTCAGATACAGAGAGGCTTCAGTTCGCAGAAAAACAAGCAGTATTTGCCCCAGCTCAGGTTTAGAAGGTATTTTTATGCCTTCATCTCATTATCCCTGTCTGGTACGTTAGTGAAACAACTTCCAGCCGAAAGGAAAGTCTTAGCACCTTTTTTTGGTTTTTGTTCTTGTTTTTGTTTTTTAGCCTCGGTCTCACTGTACGGTCTTGCCTGCCCTGGAACGCCCTATGTACAGCAAACTGTCCTCGAACTCAGAGATCTGCCTGCCTCAGCCTTCTTCGTGCATCTTCGAGGAAGGGACCAAGCTGAGCTAATTTCTGCAAAGTGATAACCAGACAAGCCCACTCAAATCCAAAATTAGGAAACTGGAGAAATGCAGAGAAGCCACAGCAGATTCCTTTTTATGGAAGTGACCATTTTAAGAAGGGTTTGCCCAAACTGCTTTCCTCTTAGCTAAACGCATAAACGAAACACATAGTCCTGAAGGGCTGACCTGGCAAATCAAAACTGTTAAGCATATTCCCACATCTTTTGGTATTTTTAGGTGGGGAAAACAATAAAAAGAACAGCTGGGACCTTCCAAATGACACACCCCGAAAAGTTAGCCCTCCATAGCATTTTTGAACCACTCCAGCACCCATGACCTCTTTAAATAAGAAAGGACAAAAGTTAGTGGCAAGTTTAATTTTTATTCTCTCATCGTCTAATGTAAATCGCTATCACAGTGGAAACTACTCAGTGACTCCCTTCACTCCTTCCTGGAAAACTCTTTGTCAAGTCGTTATAAAGACGCCCTCTGATTAGTCGTCCCCACTAATTTTAATAAAAGAACACTGGTTCATGAACGGACTAAAGCAGTTAAGTCTGAGTTGAAAAAAAAAAAAAAAGAAAAGAAAAGAAAGGAAAGAAAGTCACGTGACCAGCAGTAAATCGGACACTCTGTGACAAACTGGAAGCAATCTGCATATTGGCAGCTTATCAGCCTATGGTTTAAAATCCTCCTGGGAAGGAGGGTGTGACTCTTACCTACTGCATTATATGAGCTCAGCAGGCATGAGCCATAATGTTCTCCATATGTGGGAGGTTCCCGAAGAATTCCGGGGTGTGTATCTCCCTGGTATCGCTGGTGTGTAGAACACATCCAGGATCTAATTCCCAGCTCCGTAAACCCAAACAAAAACCAAACAATGTAGCAACATTTCAGTGGGTTAGGGAGGATCACCTAGAGAGCTGCGCGTGTGGGCCATCCAGACTAAGGAGTATTGATCTGCCGGTCCCTCAGCGCTGCAGAAGCCTCAATAAATACCTGTGGAGGGGCCTTACAGCAGGGTACCCACTGTTGTGCATTCCCTTGTGGACCCCAGGGCTGGCTCTGTGCCCAGCACCTCTGAGGTTCAAATACTTGTTAAAAAGTTGATCTTCAGCGTACCCTTTCCTTAACATCTCAGGCTACTCAGTCATTCGCTCTCTCGAACACGCCAGTCTTCCTTCCTCCAACAAGCCAGCAAGACCCTCAGCTCTGAAGGCTTCAGAGACAGCAGCCCTCATGAGGCAGCAGCCTTAGGGCACACAAAGCAAATGCCTACCCACCAGACGTTCCTAGGTATGCCTCACATTCTTGTGCCGGTGAGGTTTTCAAAGTCCTCTCAGCCAGATCAGCTTTCCTTGTCTGGGCCTCCTAGACACAGCTCTGCCTTAAGCTTAGGTGCCTGGTGACTTACCTATGCCTCACAGCATGGTGGCGAGGCTGGTATCTGGAAGTTCAGGCCAACTACCAAGCTTCCTGTCCTCTTAGGCAACACATGTTGCCATCCACATGCTTGGATTGAAGCCACCATGGGGAGCATGGCCTGGGTAGCCTATCACAGCTCCCTACAGACCAGGCCACCTACCCCCATGCCCACATCCACACCCACAACCACCTGCCCTTTTCTGGCTGCCTCGGTATTTTAGCTCAGATACCATGTGTTAATGCAGGTCAACAGAGAAAGACTTATTAATGGGAATAAAACACTCCAACAGGAGGTGACTTTTTCTTCTTCCTTCTTTGTTGTTGCTATTTTGGTTTTGTGTGTGTAGGTTTTGTGTAGCCCTAGCTGTCCTGGAACTTTTTCTATAAACCAGGCTGGCCTCTAACTCACAGAGATCCGCCTGCCTCTGCCTTCCTAGTGCTGGGATTAAAGGTCTATGCCACCAACGCCCGCCAATAGTTGCTGATTTCTTTCTTTCTCTCTTTCTTTCTTTCTCTCTTTCTTAAAGACCATGGCTTCTATTTAATTTGTATTCATTATCTCCAAGACTAAAAACAAAAAAGTTAGAAAGAGAAACACAGAAGTTTGGAGTTTTGTTGATACTGAGGATTGAGTCCAGGGCCTTACATAGTAAAGTCAGTTTCCTGAGATCCCAGTCTGTGTCCTACCCACTGTGAGCTGGTAACAAGAATGATAACTATGGGAATATTCTGGAAAGAACTTTCCAAATACAAGAACAAGAAACCTGGAAGACAATCTCGAGTTCTATAGGAAGGTACAACCCCGAAGAGCTGGAGGATGGGACTCCCCCCAAAAGACTCCACAGCAGCCATGTGACCTTCTGGTTTAAATGTGTAGTCTCTTCACCTCCCTGACAGGTGTCCTCTGACTCCAGCTCAGGCTTCTGCAGGTGACTCAGTGCTAAGGAGCAAGGCTCTGAACTGCCAACTGTGTGCCAAATGTTTGTTTAAAAGGTAAAAGGGGAGGGATATCCCCCTCTGAATTGGATGGGATTGTGTTCTTGGAGACTAGTGTGTAAGTAGTGTCTGGGGTCTTGTTTTAACCTTATGCATCCTGTACTTGGAAGGGGAAGGGAAAAAAATGAAAATAAACTGGTTTTCCTGGCAAGGACTGGTCCTTAATAGACAACTTTCTTTCCAACTGTATGACCATCTGTTCCCCTTGGAATCTGAAGATTAGAAGTGTCTTGGAACTTGACCCAGAACCAACACCTGCTGCAGATTCCTGGTCTACATTTTCCCCCAGCAGACACAGGCTCTGAGTGTACTCCACCCAGATCCCTCTTGGGGCTCGTCTTTGTTTTTAAGGAGTTAATAGTGTTGGGAATGTAGTCAGTGGTCCAATACTCATCAAGCACGTGAGCAGAGGAGGGGAGGGGAGGGGAGGAGCAGAGAGAGGAGGAGAGGGGGGAGAACACTAATATCTAAAATGGACAAGCATCCTTACAGAAGAAAAAATACAGGAAAAGCAGAAAGGAGGCTGGGTAAACTCAGGCAGATGGATGGAAGCGGACCCTTCTCTGCATCCTGCCTGGGTCCCTACTTCCAAGGCCAGCCCTCTCACAGCAAATTCTCCACAGCAGCCACATGCCCCAACCACCACCATCTCCACATTCTCATTGGAACAAAAACCATCTCTCTCTCTCTCTCTCTCTCTCTCTCTCTCTCTCTCTCTCTCTCT
>JADRCH010000066.1:659621-696235 GCA_019843965.1 Rhynchomys soricoides | reverse complement strand
CTCTCTCTCTCTCTCTCTCTCTCTCTCTCTCTCTCTCTCTCTCTCTCCAGCTTTCTTGACTGTGGCTTTACAGAACAGATGAGGTGGAACAGAAACAGAGGCCCCAGCAATCAGGAGACCAAGGGAGGAGAGGACCTCCAGTATAAAGCCAGCCTAGGATACAAGCCAAACAAATAGCAACAAAACAAGAACCAAGGGCTAGAGAGGTGGCTCAGTGGTTCATAGCACTGGCTGCTCTTGCAAAAGACCCAGGGTTAGCACCTATCTGGCAACTCACGACTCGAATTCTGGGGGAATCCAATGCCCTCTTCTGACTCTATGGGCACTAGACACGTGAGTAATACACATATACACTTGTAGACAAAAGATCCCCACACATAAAAAAATAAGTCTTGGGGGCTGGAGAGATGGCTCAGTGGTTAAGAGCTCTGCTCTTCTGAGTTGGATTCCCAGCAACCACATGGTGGCTTATAACCATCTGTAATGGGATCTGAGGCCTTCTTCTGGTATGTCTAAAGACAGCTATAGTGTACTCTTAGACATGAAGTAAATAAATAGATAATTCTTTTTTAAAAAATAAGTTTTAACCAGGGACAGAGTGGCAGGACCCCTCAACAGTCATGAGCATCAATGCATGGGTTCTTGGATTCCAGGTCTTAGAAATGCTGGGTAAGATGG
Organism: Rhynchomys soricoides; assembly: GCA_019843965.1. NCBI lineage: Eukaryota > Metazoa > Chordata > Mammalia > Rodentia > Muridae > Rhynchomys > Rhynchomys soricoides. The sequence goes on along the minus strand of JADRCH010000066.1, from coordinate 695,557 downwards.
CTCACTGAGGTAATGGTACTTGCCACCAAGCCTGATGACCTGAGTTCAACCTCCCCTCCCCAGTATCCACACAAAGGCAGAAGGAAGAGAACTGTGTCCTGCAATTGTTCTCAGAGCCGTGCACAGTCATGTCCACCCCCATGCCCCTCAAATACATAAAGAAAGGAGAGATTACCCAGAGTGGAAATTCTCTCGGATCTTGATTTCCTTCCTACCCAATGCAGGGGCCAAAAGCCATCAGGAGAGAGTATAGTTGAATATAATAATTTCCTTAAGAGAAAGGGCTATGAACCAATGAGTTGCTCTCAGCTGAGTCTCTCTGGGCTCTCTTGAGCCTCACTCAGCATCCTAAGCCAGATTGCAGGAAGGAAGTCCTCACTCCTCTATGGCACTGTAAAGCTACTGTATAACAGAAAGGCAAAAACTGCTTCCAAATTTGAGGTGTAAGAGCCTGGGAAGCAAATACTGTAGCCTCTAGGGACTCCTAGGGACTGTAGCCATGATATCCTTGATTCTCCTTAATGTACCCCACAGACTGAGGACTTGTGGGGTGATACGCTGGCCTCCAGAGTGAGCAGAGAGCATGGAGGTCAGAAATCTCAGGGATGAAGTTGTAGCATTAGGCTTGTTTTTGATTGTGTTCGAGCATGCATGTGTGCATGCATGTTTAAATTATGTATGTGCAGGGGTGTCTGTGTGGAGATATATGCACACGAGTGCAGTTGTCCTTGGAGGTCAGAAGAGTGACAGAGCCCCTGGAACAGAAGTTGTAGGCACTTGGGAACCAGCCAACAAAGGGGCTAGAAATTGAACTGGGTGGGGTCTCCTGCAACATCAGTGTATGGCAGTGTGTGCTCTTCACTGCTTGAGTTCATTGCTCCAGACTGTTTTTATATTTTTGAGATGAGGTCTTATAGCCCAACCTGGCTTCGAACTCCCATGGATTGTCTTGAACTTCTGACCCTCCTGCCTCCACATCCAAATGCACCACCATGCCTGGCTTGACTCTAGTATTTGTATGTGCCTTCTCTGCCACAAGAACCAGACTCTGGACTCTGAGTGCTTAGGCAAGCTGTCCCAATCTTTCCCCAGAACAGATGTGTCTGAATATTAGATTTGATTCAGGTTTGTAACCTGAAGCAATATGAAGGCCATCAAAACTATGCGCTCTCTTAAAGGTCAAAGTTTGAATGTCCAAACTACAACTGAGAGGAAGAATTAGACCATAAGCCAAAGGAGCTGCAAAGAGAGTTTCCACAGATACCTGTCTCTGGACATTTACAGACGCTTCATTCACAAAAGCTCCAACAGAAGCAACACAGTTCCCAGATGGTCTAGGACTCATAGAGACTGTCAGCAGCCCTACAGTTCCAATGACAAGCTTTCCCTAACAGTGACCCTGAACACAGGCTGCCTGACCCACATCACCCTAAATGTCTATCCTCTGCCTGTACAGAAAACAATATGAAAACCTCTAACTCACAAACAGAATAAAGCAGTGACTTCAAATGACGAATAAGAACCTCAACAAGCCAGGTGTTCTGCTTTGCTTGTAGCCCCAGATACTCAAGAGGTTGAAGAGGCAACAAAAAAAAAGCTTTCAGCTTAGGCAACACAGTAAGACCTCATCTCAAAAATAAATAATTGAACCAGGCATGGTGGAGCACACTTGCTGACCCATCCCTGAGGATGCTGAAGCCAGAGAAATGAGAGTTCAAAGTCACAGAAGGATCATATAGAGAGACCCTATCTCAACACACACACACACACACACACACACACACACACACATACACACATGCAGTCTCATGCTAAGTGAAAGAAGCAAATGTCAAAAGGATCTATTTGTATCACCTTTTTCTGGATAGATAGAGAAGATAGCACATTTGTTAGCAAGTATTGGGGCTGGTGACAGGTACAGGAACTGTTTCCTCTTCGGTTACATGGACAGATACATAGCTGTATACTTGTGCCATAACACATGGATAGGAGCACTTTGCAAGGTGACTGTCATAGCACGTGAATTATACTTTAATTGAAGTGCCATGGGCAAGGAAACAAGAGGAAAAAGTTCTGCATGGTACAAGGCTGGCCAGAAGGGTAAGGGCAGGGGTCGGTGCTGATTACCCCAGTCTGTTGATGTTGTGAGAAAACAGAAAACTTCCAGCCCCAAGAGACTGAGCCCTGAGCTAAGAGGCAAGGCAAATACATACTGCTTGCACCTGGGCTCCCTGGACATCCTGGCCATGTAAAGGACGCCCCCAGATGCCACAAATGTTAACAGCTGTTGGTCCAGCAGAAGGTTCTGGAACTATCTGGCATCTTTGCCATGAAGCATGAAAGGTACGTGAAAGAAGGGATGGGTTGTCCCATCCAGAGAAGAAACACCGTCATTTTCTACCAACTGGATGTGAGCACTAGGGCAGGAGTAAGACACAACAGGCCTTTGCCTCTCCATTCCCACCTAAGAGGGGGCCAGCAACACACACACACACCACAAGACACCACACACACACACACACACACACACTACACACATACATACACACACACACCACACACACATATACACACCACAAGACACCACACATGCACACACACACACCACACACACACACACCACAAGACACCACACACGTGCACACACACCACACACACACACACACAGAGACACACATATACACCACACACATACACACCACACACACACATACACCAGACACACACACTGCACACACACACTGCACACACATATATACACCACACACACAGACACACCACACACAGACACATCACACACACAGACATATCATACACACCACACACATACACACACATACACACAAACATACACTGAACACACACAGACACACACACACCACACACACATACACATACCACACATACACACTGAACACACATACACACACACACACACACCATACACACACACACACACACACACACAGACACTTTTAGACAATAGGAACTATTAAGTTGAGGGAGGAGGAGGAGGCTGAGCCTGGGAGAGAAAAGCAAAGAGCTGGACTTGGTTCTGCTACTCTCTAATGACTTTCAGGGACTGCTATAAAAATAGCTAATACAGAGCATGTAGGTCGGCCTCAGTGCCAGGGACTTCAGCTGCCTAATCGTCCCACAGGAAGATTTCCATGTCTCCCAAAACGTATACCCACAGCCAGCCTAGGACCAAGTGGGAGCCTTTCCACACTGTAGGAAGTCCAGATCTGAGGATCGCAGGAGTGTGCTACCATGGCGGGTTTGTGCAGCGCTGGAGGGTGAGCCGTGGCTAATGTATGTCAGGTAGGTACTCTACCAATTGAGCTACATCCCCAGTGCCAAATCATCTTAAACAAAAAACAAAGCAGGGAGTAGAGCCTCGTGTGTATAACTCCAGCACCCTAAAAGCCAAGGTATGACTACCTTGAGACCAGCCTGGGCTATATAGTAAATTTCAGTCTACTTAGGAAACCTTGCTGCAAATACCCAAATAAAAACAAAACAAAACAAAACCCCCACAATTATCACCAAGTATGCTGGCGGTGCCTTTAATCTCAGCCCCTCAGAAAACAGAGACAGGCAGATAATCTAAGTTTGAGACCAACCAGGGTTACATAGTAAGACCCTGTCTCAAAAAATCTACTCCCAGAAACACAAATTTCTATGTATGTATGTATGCAAGTATTATATGTGTGTTTCCAGTGTGTACATGTGTGTGCAAGTGTGTTTACATATATGCAGGTGTGTTCAGTGTGTGCATGATTGTACAACGTGTATGCATGTGTGCCCTGGTGTTTATTGTGTGTGCAGGTGTGTTCAGTGTGTGTGCACATGTGTGCAGGTGTATTCAGTGTGTGTGAACGTGTGTGCTATGTTCAGTGTGTGTGCACACGGGTGCAGGCATGTTCAATGTGTGCACATGTGTGCAGGCATGTTCAGTGTGTGCACACATGTGCAGGTGCTCATGGAGGCAGAGATGTCAGCTGTCCGACTCTTACTCTCTACCTTACCCTCCGGTGACAAGGTCTCTCTCTGAACCTGGAGCTCAGCTTGTAGCAAGCAGGAAGTAGCCATCCCACACTCGCCACTATGTCATAGTGCAGGGACAGCCTGGCAGTCACCATCCCCAGAGGTTTACTTCCATGGGTTCTCAGGGCCCCAAGCTTGCATAGCAAGTACTCTTTACCCACTGAGCCATCTCCCCACCCCTCCCCTCTTAAGTTTTATTTTTAATGAAGTGTCATAGTATGAATTAAGATTGTAGAAAAATACAAAATATAGCTCTTGTGTAAAGTGAATGAAATTGTCCTGGCTGACAATCCAATTCTAATTTCAAGCAAATACTTTTGGATTGTGTTGAATACTCAGTATGTGTTTCTGCCGCATTGTAAAAACCTCACTTGGCTGTCCTGTCACCAGCAGCTGGTCAAAATACAGACCAATTTAAAGCAGGTTGACAGTTCTGAATCTCTGTGCTGGCCAGGGAGTCTGTATCTGCCACTTCCCCTATATGTTAAAAAGTAAAGGGCCCCCCTGTGTTTCTGCAAGGTTGTACAACTTTCCTTTTGACTCCCAGGACTTCTCCACCCCTGCTTGTGGCTCCTGAAGGCAGCCAGGGTGGGACCCAGTGACCTACGTGTCTACAGCCTCGTCTGCTCCCTGCCCCCTGAAGCAGCTTGCTGGGATACAAGCTCAGCCTGTCCTGAGCATGGCCAGAGACAGAACTGCCCACCCCTGACCATTCTGTGCTGCACTGACAATGTGCTCAAAGACAAACAACTTATTCTTAGTGGAAACAATCCCTACCATCACGTGTCCCCAACTGCCTTTTATCCACACCAGCAGTCTCCTGAGATCCAGCTTCCACAAAAACTCAAAGACCTCCCTGATCACCATTGGATGAGTACAACGTGTTTGCAGAATCTGCACTAACAAATCATCCCACCCCCACCCCCATCAACACCCCCCCCCCGCCGTTTTTAGGATGCTGGATCTTTGTGAGCAAAAAGATGGTTAACTATTCTGCTCATCTTCAAGGGCTATTCCATTCTGAGAACTGCCTCGTGAATCCACACATCTAACTTGAGAAGAAAAGGAATGTTCTAAAGCAACCTGAGGAGTTTAGTTTAGAAAATCATAACGCTGAATGGGATAGTTGGACAAAACTCACCTACTTCAGAACTCCAACCGGTCAAACCTCTCAGCTAATCCTTCATTTAAAACATTTTAGAATCTCTATGCGACCCAGAACATACAATATGGATCTAATTAGGTTCAGCTGCCTTATGTTAGTAATAAAACTGAAAGAAGGAGAGAGAGAGAGATGGGGGTGGGGGCTTTGTTCATCCTCTCCTGTGGCCTAGGGAATCACAAACTCCCAAATTTTGCGCAACTTGAAGATTCACGCAGAGCAGCACGCTCTTAAATAGCCCAGCGTGGCTGCGAGCTGTGCAGATCTCAGACTTTGTAGAGGGTCTGGAAGAGATCTCCACAAGGGCTGAAGCCCAGCGCTCCACCTCACCCACCCGTTCGGCCCTCGTGCTCCCTGACTTACACCAGAGCGGATGGACAGGGCATCTGGTTCCAGGGACAGTTGTACTGAGCCTGAATAAAACTCTCGCTTCCCTCCTGCACCGTGCAGCTTACGTTCTTATTCACGATGTAGGCGCACCAGTTCCTGGGGTAGAGAGAAAAGGGCTAGGTAAACTTGGAGAACAATGGGGGGAAGAGGGGACGAGTTCACCCAACAAGTTGGCGGTCACCAGCGCCGAAGGCAGGAGCTTGCCAAAGCCGCCACCCCAGGGTGCCTCTTGTGTCTTTGGAACACCAAAGAGCCCCACACCCGCAGCTCCGGGATGTGTTCGTGTTCGGGCTCCGCGGCAGATCCCGTAGTTCTGCCGGACACTCCCCATTGCCCGGGTCCGCGTCAGGATGCTCGGGGCGCCCGGTGGGGAGCACATGGTCATCCAGGGGTGGTGACGCCCCAAAAGCTTTTGGGGATCTCTCTGCCGTCGCCATTGGCAGGGCAGCTCCGGAGCCGCAGGCGGATTCGGGAATGACCGCCAAGGATATGGGACTCTAGGGCTGGGGGCGAGCATAAGGGCGCACACTTACTTGTTCCTGGCACTGGGCCGCGCGTGGTACCCGGCCTGCGAGCTCGCGTGGCACAGTCCCGCGCTGCCCAGGGCCAGTAGGGCCAGCAGGGCTGGCGTCCAGCGGCTGGGTGCTCGGGGTCGGGGCGGGGTCTCTTGACACATCTTGAGCCCCACAAGGCTGCAGGCTGCGGGGCCACGAGAACAGGCAGCGGGCTCGGGCGCTCGGCGGCCCCTCCGGCTCCTAGCCCCCACGCCTCCGCACTGGCCGCTCCGCGGTCCCTTAATGACGCACAGGTCCCCCCGGGTGCCGCCCTCTTTATTTCACTTCCCTCTTCGAAACGTGACTCTTCCCCTTCACCATCTCTCGGGCCTTCGTCTCTCTGCAGGGGGTTCAGGGGGAAAGAGCCCAGGGTTAGGAACCGGGGTCTCGGTTTCAGAATTTCCAATTACACATTCCTTTGGTCTCTTCCCAAAGGCCAGCAGCTCCGCCTCTCACCTTCCAAACAGCGCGCCCCCATCCCCTCCGGAAGTGCTGCGAGCGTCGGACGGTCCCCACCTCGATCCCCGGGGCCTCTCTCAGGCAAGAAGCCCAGGGCGGCTCCATCAGTTATTTCCCCCCGGGGACCTACGCAGGGGGGGCTCAGCTTCAATTTCTTCCTCTGAGGCCCCACCGCCGTCTACCTAACAATCTTTAAGGTCTTGAGCGAAAGTTGAGGACACAGTAGCTCTCCCAGGCGCAGCCAGTAGCGCCTTGAACTTTTCAAATGTGCGGACTGCAGCTGGACAGTGGGGGCCGCAGCTTGCCTCACTGCAGCAGCAAACTGTCATTTGCTACTCCAGTGTTTGAGAGATGTCCTGATGGTTCGGTCGGTAAAAAGCTGTGCAAACATGAAGACAGATCAGTTCAGATCCTCGGGCACCCACATAAAAAGTTAGATGGGGCTTCACAAACCTGTAATCCCAGTACTAAGGAAGTGGAGACAGAAGAATCCCTGAGGCTGCAGGCTCACTGACAGACCTTGTCTCAAGGGAAGGAGGGAGGGAAGGAGGGAGGGAGGGAGGGAGAGAGAGAGAGAGAGAGAGAGAGAGAGAGAGAGAGAGAGAGAGAGAGATTGAGATTTGATAAATTGATAAGCAGATACAAGACATCAATCTCTGGCCTGCGGGGGGGGGGCACGTATGTATGTGCAGGCAAACGTTTTTAAAAGACCATTTATTATAATAGTTTCTTGTCTTTGCATCCAAATAGTTCAGATACTGCTAGTACCTTCCCGCCTCCCTCCCTCCCTCCATCCATCCCTCCCTCCTTCCCTCCCTCCATCCCTTCCTCCCTCCCTTCCTCCCTCTCTCCCTCTGCTGGTCATGTTTTCTGCCTATTCAAAAGTTACAGAGATATTTGCCAATTTCTCTATAGCCTAGCCGAAGTAACTCCACAGACAAAATCAGCCAGAGAGGGTGTGGTGTTCCACTTGGAAAGCTGGGGCAGGAGACTCACCTTAGAGGCTAGCCTAGGCTACATACTGCACCACCAAGGAGTGGTATTCTAGAGAGTATAGAGAGAGCTATTCCTCTGAGATTAGTTGCTGCTCCTACACTCCCTAGTTGGCATGCCTAGGCTCACTGCTGTACCTGTGAGCTAACATGACACTGTTGGCCGTGGGTTGGAGGGACAGGGAAGCTTGGCTATGTTTTGATAAAACTAAATGAAGCCACTGGTTGTTTTATTTCTCATATGCTTTGTTTTGATGGTTTTATTGGGTCTTTTTGATTTACAAATTGAAGAAAATTCCCAAAGTAGAAAATTGTACCGTGTAAGGACATAATCTGTTCATGAACTTTCAAAGTGGAAGATTATGCAAATAGTGGACTGAAGTCATCCGGCCTTCAAAAGAGCCACTGGGGGAGAAATAACAGAGATAAAAGACTGTCCTGTGTAACTCGATCTATGCCTTTCTCTTTGACTTCTCTGTCACCCGGCTCTAAACTCCGTTTTGTCCATTGAGTGTCATGGGGAAGATAGAGTCTAGAAATGGAGACTGAGTGAAGGGGAAAATAGGGGGCAACCCACAAGTTATGTCCATCTTCAACCGGCAGCGTGTGTGTGTGTGTGTGTGTGTGTGTCTGTCTGTGCCTATGTTTGTGTGTGTGTGTGCGCACATGTACCTGTATGTGTGTTTGAGCAGCAGTGTGTGTGTCAGTGTATGTGTGCACACGTGTGTGCATGTGTGGGAGTATGTGTGAGAGAGAGTGTGTGAGTGTGTATGCATGTGTATGCCTGTGTGTTTGTGTGCATGTACACTCGTGTGTGTGCCTGTGTGTAAAAGTGCTGGTACCTGCAGAGGCCAGAGGTGTTGAATCCCTTGGAGCTAGAGTTACAGGAAGTTGTGAGCAGTCTGATGTGAGTGTTGGAGATCAAACTAGGGTCCTGAGTATGTACAATTAACCACTGAGCCATCTCTCCAGCCCCAATTCTCTCTCTGTCTCTGTCTCTCTCTCTCTCTCTCTCTCTCTCTCTCTCTCTCTCTCTGAGACAGGGTCTCACTATGTAGCCCTAGCCTGGAACTTACTAGGTAAACCAGGCTGGCCTCCAACTCACAAAGATCTACCTGCCTCTGACTCCCAAGTGCTAGCATTAACAGATTCAACACTGCCACCATACCTCATGCCAACTGCTTTTAGTGTAGGCAATTCTCAAACTTGGAAGTGAGTTGACCTGATCACACAATCTGCTTTTTTCTATTGAATAAAAATCATTCCAGGAGGTACTGTGCATACGCTCAGTGGTACAGTCAGAGAAAGCCAGGGTAATACAGTATCCTTTGGACATGACAGGACTACTGCCCTCATGATCTCACAGCAGCTGTGGTTGCCTGAACAGGATCAAGCCAGCATTGCAGCCAGCATGGAGTACGGAGAAGTGCTGAACCCCACCCCTGGATGAGGAGCTATTAACTGCTGATGGCTTTTGGGAGAAGAAGGGGCCAGTTTTCTTTAAGTTTGGCTCCTGTAGGTTGAAAGCTCCAGGGGATGGCCCCACATCCAAGAATATATGTGGCACAAACTGGACTTACTGGGTTATTATTTTAAAAGAGGCTATGAAGTTGGGGGTTAGGGAAAGGGAGTATGGGAGTGGGGATATGATCAAAATACATTCTGTGGAGTTCTCAAATAATTTATATGTATATCACATTATATATATATCACATTATATATATCACATTATATATATATCTCACATTATATATCACAATATATATATGTGTGTATATATATATCACATATTTTGTATACACACACACATTTTGAAAAATAGTTTCTCTGTGTAGTCTTGGTTGTCCTGGAACTCACTCTGTAGACCAGGCTGCTGGCTTCAAACTCACTGAGATATGCCTGTCTCTGCCTCCCAAGTGCTGGGATTAAAGGTGTGTGCTACCACTGCCAGGCATAAAAAAATATATATTAAAAATAAAATGAGCCTCTTTGCCCGATCGCTGCCATCATGGGCATGAGGCACTTGCAGCCCATCAAGCTAGCTAGGGTAATTGAAGTGCCGGGTAGGACCGGTTCCCAGGGACAGTGCATATGCAGGTGTGTGGAATTTATGAAGACATCAGTTGCTCTACATCTGAAATGTCAAGAGGGTGATGTGCTCATCTTACTGGAGTCAGAAAGACAGGCTGGGACATTGGGCTGACCTTGCTGCTGGGTCCTAGATAACCATCACCTAACCCATGATCTATAACTGTTAAATAGATCATTATGGAAGCAGGGAGTCTACCAGACTCCATGGTGGACCCAGACACTCAGTTTCCTGGGAGAGGGAGGGTTACTGAAGCAGCAACAGGCTGGTACATCTCCCATCTCAGTCACCAGAGTCTGGAGCATTTAATAGGATGAGTTAATTTACATATGGGATGTGGTTAAGGGGCACAAGCTCTTGGGCTCCCAGATCTGATCCTTTTCTTTCTAGATCTAGAATTCAGTATTTTTTCACTCTAATTCCTTTAGTCTCCTTTAAGGTGTCCTTTCTATTTCTTTGCTCTGCTTGTCTAATGGTGGGAAGACAAGACCTTGAAGACCACAGAACAAAGAAGAAACTATGAAAGATGTATCAGAGATGTGTGCCCTCATGTAATTTATGGTGACACCTGGGGAATTCAAGCCATAGGAAGTCGACAAGAGGACAACACATTCGGTGTCCATGCAATAAAGTTAGCATCTGGTTTATCCTCTCCTACTTTGCAGAGTGACCACAGAAAAACAAGCGGGTCCATATTCAGTTTTTCTTGTCCGTATTTGGGGGAATTCATGACCATATGCTAACCCATGGCAGAGTGAAGAGCAAGTATAGGGTCCCCACATCAGATAGGAGAACTCATTTGTAAGGACTCTAAGGGCTTTAACATTCTTTTGTGTCAACCAATGCTGACGCATTGATCTTTCCAAACAAGAGCTATGTAGAGTACACACGCATGCACACCACACACACACACACACACACACACACACACACACTTCAAATGCCCAGCATTCTGGGGTTGGAGAGTTAGATCAGTTAGTAAAGTACCTACTGTGCACACAAGAGGACTTGAATTCTGATCCCCAGTACCCACACAAAAATCAGGGCACAGCAGCACATGCCTATAATCCCAGCATCAGAGAAGCAGAGATAGGGGAATCCTTTGAGCTTACTGGCCAGCCAGGCTAGCAGTCTAGCTGATCATCAGGTTCACTGAGAGACACTGTCTCAATAAATATAGACTACTAGGTATGGTGGCACATGACTTTAAACCCAGCACTCGGGAGGCAGAGGCAGGCCAATCTGTGAATTCAAGTCCAACCTGGTCTACATAATGAGTGCATGGGGTTATAATGAGACTCTGTATCAAATAATAAATAAATAAATAAATAAATAAATAAATAATAAATAAGATGGAGAATGATTGGGAAAAAGATATGTGATATTGACTTCTGGCCACCACATATACATGTGTACATGCATGAATACAAAGAGACAGAGAGACAGAGAGAGACAGCGACACAGAGACCAAGACAGAGAACTGGGCTCTTGACTTTATCCCCATTGCTCCCCAAAGAAAGTTCTGCTTCCTGGGTTCTGGCCGTGCACATGCGCCAGTGCTCTCAAAGCATCCTGGTTTTAAAATGCCTTTTCTATCGTAAGAAATATGTGATAAAAATAGTCTTTTGAGTTGTAACATCATCGTACACATGAGCCGCATCGGAGTATGCTGTAGTCTTCATTAGATATAAAGGCCTTGACTGTTCTAGAAAAACCAAAATGTTCTAAGTAGGCACACTGTGTTTAATGTGTCTTGTCACTGCTCAGAATGGTAGGCCATATTCATGTGCAAATTAACTCTCTCTAGTATTTTAGACTGTGTGATGCTAAACAGTGTGCTTTGTACTTACCAAGAAAGTTGTCAGCTACTCAGAATTGTCAAATACTGAACACTTGTGCCCAGAAGTCAGGCTTAGGTTCCTACAAATCTCCAGACACAATGCTTTGTCAGTCAATCAACCATTCATCAGCTTGTACATACATATATTTCTTGGTACCTGTTTTTTACTAGTGACAAAATATGTCTCCAAATAATATCCTTCATAGGCTTGGCTGTTTGACCACTTTGTCTCTAGCTGGTGGCACTGTTTGGAAAAGGAGGTGAAGGCTTGACAGTAGAGGGTCTCCCTTCCTTCCTTCCTTCCTTCCAAAACTTACTTATGTGAGTACACTGTTGCTCTCTTCAGACACACCAGAAGAAAGTATCGGATCCCACTATAGATGGTTACTGGGAATTGAGCTCAGGACCTCTGGAAGAATAGTCCTTGCTCCTAACTGCTGCGTCATCTCTCCAGCCCTCCACTTCCTTTCATTTCTGCTTCCTGCATCTGGATGCAATGCTACATTCCAGCCCACCATTCCTGCCCTGTCTTCTTCACCATGAAGGACTCTACCCCTCTGGAAGTGTAAGCCAAAATAAACACCTTCTCCCTCAAGTTGTTTTTGACAGAGTACTTTATCACAGCAACAAGAAAACAAAGTGATAGACATTGCTTCACTGATTCTGAGCTCACAGCAAACAATATTTCACTTCCTGGCTGTATGAACCTATTTCATCCACGAAACACAGCACAGTCTTCTAGTGCTTGATAATATTAGACAGCAGTCAGCATTACACTTGATTACACTTGGCAACCATTTTAAACAGTGACATCACTAACAAAACACAACTGAGAGAGAAAAGTAAAATCACACATTATAGAAGATAATTTCACATGCTTCATTGTTTTTGTAACAAAATCTCGATCATTTGATTTTACAAATGAAGACTTGGAAGTCAGGTGCTGGGGTGAAAGCCTGCTAGCTCAGAGAGGCAGAGAAAGCACCCAGCTGACCTTCTCAGCTGACATTCCATAAGGAATTCCCTCTCTCATGTCTGAGTATCCCTCCTTCTGCTTCCTGTGTCTCTCTCCGTCCTCCTGACTCCCTCTTACTCTCTATGGTTTTTCTTTATAATCCTATGTTCACTTCCTGTCAACTGGTTGCTTGATCTGCCTCTTGACTTATGGTTGACTCTATTTAATCCAGTATACAATATTCAGGTGGAGAGCCCTTGGCTGAGCCACACCACAACTAAAAACAAGTTTTTCCAGTAAATAACACAATCTAAGGGTTCACTGTGTGATTAAATACCTTACAGTACCTCATTTTGTTTCCAATGTCCAATTTTGATGCAAAAAAATGCAAAAAAGTGACTCCAAATTTACCAGACAGAGCATTTACCTCACTCAGTGCAGGTGGTGATGCCTGTCAGATTCCAGCTGGGAACACTTGCAGAAGTGACTAAGACTCCCCACCACCACCACCACACACACACCCTGCACATACCTCACCCCAGGGGACCTAGGATGCCATATCAGTAAACTTTACTGAGTAGTGATGTTCAGAAACAGAGAATCTGTAAACAACGAGTAGGTACACTTCAATGAAAGTGAAGGAAGAGGAAACTGTAACAGAGTTTGTGTCTGGGAAAGATTTGTTAAGGGGCTGGGGATGCAGCTCGGTGGTAGAGCACTTGCCTAGCATGCAAGGGGACCTGGGTTCTATTGGTGCACCACCCCTTGAAAGAATTTCTTTAGATGCAACATGAAGGAAGCTATGAGCATTGGATCTTGCATTAGGCGACGCAATGCTAGGAAAAATACAGACCTGGTTTCCTCCTCCCGTGATTAATGTTGTCCCCTAACCAGAAGATAGAATAGTAAAACACCCAACCTACAAGGATTCTGTTGGAGAAACAGAGACAGAGGGAGGAAAGTAGACTGTTCATCAGGAAGGACTGGAGTGAGGCAAAGTCGAGCTATTTCCTTTTTGGTTTGATCTTGTTTGAATCATCCATAACATCCAGAATGGGTGCAGGAGAAGAAATACCTCATGGGACCTTACACGTGTAATAATGTCAACGGGTATTTTTTAATTTCAGTGGTGCAGTGGGTTGAACTCAGGGCCTTGCCCGTGATCCGCAAACTCTCCCATTGATACCCTGAGGCCAAATATGTGTGTGTTTAGTTTGTTTTGAGATAGGACCTTGCTGTGTTCTTCATGCTGGCCTGTAAAATATTTCTGAACAGGGTAGTGGTGACCCACACATTTAGTTCCAGCACTGGGGAGACATAGGCAGGCAGATCTCTGAGTTCTGAGGTCAGCCTGGTTTTCAGAATGAATTTCAGGATAGCCAGAGCTGCACAAAGAGACCCTGTCTGGTGTTGTGCCAGGAAGAATTTGAGAACCCCAAAAGACCAACCAGGAGCTGACTTTGATGTAATCACATTAGGGTCCTTCTTTACAAGCTCAAGCTTGGGTCACAAAGCTTGGGGTGACAACCGAGTTCAATTTTAAGCAGGTAATTTTAAGAGGCAAAAAGGGAGTGTCTAAGCCTGGTACACATTTGACTGGGGGGCCATTATGGCCTTTAACATAATTGGCTGGTGCTGGGAGCCAAAACCATAAACTTAACTTCTGCTTTCCTCCTGATTAGTGGTTGTTAGGAAGTGAATTGTCGCCAGGAAGTGAAGTGGTGCCTTTAATCCCAGCACTTGGGAGGCGGATTTCTGAGTTCGAGGCCAGCCTGGTCTACAGAGTGAGTTCTAGGACAGCCAGGGCTATACAGAGAAACCCTGTCTCGAAAAAACAAACAAACAAACAAACAAAAAAAGAAAGAAAGAAAGAAAAGAAAGTGAATTGTCAGGGCCAGACTTGTAACCTGGAGGTGCAGATTTGTTGGGAGTAACCTGGAAACTGGTTTGAGGTACCAGCCTGTTAGTGAACATGAATTCAACCTTAGGTTAGGTTCTCTAAAATGGAGTCTGAACCCAAGATCTGGTCTCTCATTGAAAAAAAAATTTTTTTGAAAAATTTATTTTATTTGTACTTACAAGGTATGTGTTTGTGTCTGAAGACTATCTGCCACATGTGTTTGAGAGCCCAAAGAAACCAGAAAAGGGTGCCAGATGCCCTAGGACTCCAGTTACAGTCAGTTGCAAGCTGCTAGGTGAGGGTGCTGAGCCCTCTGGAAGGACAGAGAGCAGCCATAACCACTGAGACACTGCTCCAGCTCCCATGGGGATCTTGAGCTTTCAATCTTCCTTCCTTCACCACCTGAGCCCTGGGATTACAGACACATGCCACCGTGCAAGCTCCCACAGTTTTAGTAAACAAGACACGGCCCAGGAAGAGAAGGATGCACACAAGCCAGGAGAGATTGAGTAGCCCATGAACCGAGGAACGTGTAGGCATGCCAGTGTTAAAAACCTCCATAAAGGGAGCACCTCAGTGGCAAGCCCCTACCCAGATCAGCGTTGCTCTGAATTTGCTTCCAGCCACTGTGAAGTGGGTTGGAAGGGTGGGGGGCGTTGGGGTCACTGAAAGGCTTTGGGCAAAGCCACTGTTTTTCTCCCTTATCACGAGACAGATAGGATAACTGGAGACCTGATTTGCCTGTGTGAGTTTGAGGTTGTTCCTGTTGCCTCTCAGCCAATACTGCTAATTATTTTTAGTATTTCTTTTGATCTTTAAAAGTGCCTGGGTTTTGAGAAGAAACTATATGCCATTCTAAGAGAACTGAAGTGAAGTGAGAGTCACAGGATATGTGTTTAACCCTTGCTTTTTTAAAGGCTGAGCCATCCTTACTGGTCAGTGCAAACAGTAAAAATCAGAAATCTGGAAAGAATTGCATTTAACATCATGACTGTAGTCAGAGATCTCCTATGTTCTTACTGCTTGCTTCATCTTGAGAACTTTTGGTATTTATATTATTTTGAGAGAAAGAGAGAGAGAGAGAGAGAGAGAGAGAGAGAGAGAGAGAGAGTGTTAGGTGTGGTGGCACTAGATTGTGATTGTAGCACTCAGAAAGCTGAGGCAGGGTGGTAGGTTCAAGGCCAGCCTGTGCTTCATAGTTAAGTCCCCATCTCAACAAACATGTACAAGGAATCAACTCAGTTACTTGAGACTGGCTTGTTTACTTGGTTCTTCATGGAGCTGGATATTTGCATGGTTTTCCTTGGCTGTTTTTCTCAGATTGAATCAGATTACAAATAAATTACTGGAAGACAGTTCATTCTACCATGCTTTAAACTCCTCGGGAAAATATATGCAGCAGTGGGGGCACTGTGTCCCCTTCAGTGTCTGGGCTGGACGAGGCGCCACTGGCATCTCAGGACACTTCGAATGGTAAGAACACCAGGTCAACAAAGCATTTGCTGTAGGCACATAAAAGTCTCTAATTGCTGTGGACTAATGGAAAATAGGAGGTGAGAACATAATTTTGTATTCAGGCACCACAGAGAGTCAAAGAAGAAAGCCCTCTGGTTTATTATTACACTTTCCTGTCTCCCCTAACTTTTCAAAACATAAAAACAGAGTGTTTAATTTCTTAACTATTCTGAGATCATACTTTCTAAAGGGCTGTTTGGGGGCACAGTGGTCTGCTGGGGTTCCTGGGAGAAACAGGAGTATTAGAACAGGAGGTTCAGAACGTGGTTCAGATGGCTCAGTCCTGAGAGAACTGTTCAGTCTGCTACTGGGGATTTAAACAGATAAAACAGGGCTGGAGCCATGGCTTAGCAGTTAAGAGCGCTTACTGCTCTGGCAGAGGATCAGGGTTTGGTTCCCAGCACCCACATGAAGGTTTATAACTGCCTCTAGTTTCAGGGGATCCAATTCTCTGTTCTAGCCTCTGATGGCTCCTACATACTTGGTACACATAAATTCATGCAAGCATACACACACACACACACACCACAGTGCACGATTCATAAACATTCAGCTCTTTAAACAAATCCTCAGAAGAATAACTGAGCCCTGTAAGCATCGCTGGCCACGAGACAGAATGTGAGCACCCTGGGTTTCCTGTGGTTATTACCCCTAATGTCATATCTATCCTGCCCTTTGACAGATGGATTATTTCTTTTGTTTTTCCCTTTGTATATATGTATGTATGTATGTATGTATGTATGTATGTATATAGGTATGTATGTATGTATGTATGTATGTGGTGTGTACATGTGCATATAGGCATGTTTGTATGTGTGTTGGTATACATGAGATCGCATGTATTTGTGTGTTGAAACCCAAGTTTGATGTTGGGAATTGTTCTTGATCATTCCTCCTTATTCACTAAGGCAGGGTCCCCCAAATTAAACCTAGAGCCCGCCGATATAGCTAGTATTCTTTTTCAAAAGAGTAATTTAAAAAATGTTATTTATGTGTATATGTGTGAGTCTGCAAGATTATATACACTGTGTGCAGGTGCCCATGGAGGGCAAAGGACATCAGCCAGCCTGGAACTTGAGTTATAGTCAGTTATGAGCCACCTGATGTGGGTGCTGGGAACCAAACCCAGATCCTCTGCAGCTGCGGCAAGTGTTCTTAACTATCAGCTCTGTGGTTTCTTGTGAAGTCAGTCCTGTCCTGTTCCCACCTCCCTAAAGTTGTTGTATTCGTGACTCTGTTGCTATGAGGAGACACCATTATGAAGAAAAATATTTAATTGGAGCTGGCTTACAGGTTCAAGGGTTTAGTCCATTATCAGGACAGGAAGCATGGTGGCCTGCAGGCAGGCACCGTGCTGGAGAAGGAGCTGAGAGTTCTACAGCCACATCAGCAGGCAGCAGGAAGAGATTGACCTGAGCCTGGCTTGAGCATCTGGAACCCCAAAGCCCACCCCACAGTAGCACACTTCCTCCAACAAGGCCACACCTCCTAATAGCGCCACTCCCTGTGTGTCTACGGGAGCCATTTTCATTCAACCCCCCCCCCCCCCCAAGCTGTGGTTGTAGGAGGAACTGCAGCTCCCTGCGGCATTCCTGTGGACTCTGGGGGTTAGAACGCCTGTCTTCACACTTACATGGTAAGTGCTGTAAGTACTGAGCCTTCTTCCTTGCCGGCCAACACAGGTTTGTTGAAGAGAATTGTTTCTTACTCACTGACCCGGAACTTGAGTTACAGGCAGTTATGAGTACTTACCAGCCGGTTGTGGTGGCGCATGCCGGTAGGATTTGCTGCAGAAGGCAGAGGCATGAGAATCACGAGTTCGAGGCTAGCCTGAGCTA
Organism: Rhynchomys soricoides; assembly: GCA_019843965.1. Taxonomy (NCBI): domain Eukaryota; kingdom Metazoa; phylum Chordata; class Mammalia; order Rodentia; family Muridae; genus Rhynchomys; species Rhynchomys soricoides. The sequence continues at coordinate 677,816 of JADRCH010000066.1, read as the reverse complement.
CACATTTTGCCGGGCATTGGTGGCACATGCCTTTAATCCCAGCACTTGGGAGGCAGAGGCAAGATTTCTGAGTTTGAGGCCAGCCTGGTCTACAGAGTGAGTTCCAGGACAGCCAGGGCTATACAGAGAAACTCTGTCTCCAAAAAAAAAAAAAAAAAAAAACTCAGAGCCCACTCCCAGTGACTCACGCCCACCAACCAGGCCATACCTGCTAATCATCTCAAACTGTTCTACTAATTGGGTATCAAGCATTCAAATATATAAGCCAGTGGGGACAATTCTTGTTCAAACCATTACACCCATGGAACCAAATTCAGCAAAGTGCAAAAGAAACAGATTTGCCCCCTGGCCCCTCTCCTAGAGTCACAGGGTGTCACTGGGACTGGGTTGGTCCTGACAAGTACTGGCTTCTAGGACTTCCCCTCCAGATCCTAGTGATGGACCTGTAGCCCCTTCCTTGATTGCCAGAGACCAACTGCATCCCTAGTTGAACTCTGTGAGGAGACCCCTTAAAGAACTGAAAGCATAGGCCTCATCCTAGAGGTGAGGGAGATGGTTCTGGGCATATGTAACTTCCCAGTGGGAGCAGTAAGGGACGAGGCAGACCAGAGAAGCTCTCCAAAGCTGAGTCTTAGTTCTGAGACAGCTTCCTATAGCACGAGAATTGGTCTGTGGTGAAAGGTTTTGAAGGATGAAGAGGAGTTAGCTAGGTAAATTAAGCAGAATTTGTAAGACAGGAGAAAAGAGGTTTTGCTGGTTGGTTCTGCAGCAGCAAGCTCCCTTAACACCTCTCTAGCCCCCTCCCTAGCCTAGGTTCCCTAGAATATCCTCCAGGAAGCGGGGCTACCAATAGATCCCAATACACAATACACCCCAAGGATGGAGGCCCCAGAGAGAAAAGCTACAGAGGTCAGCTAAATTCAGTCGAAGAGCAAACCAACTATTATTTAAATGAGTGAGATTCAGAATGAACATAGTGTGCTGTAGATACAGCTCAGTGGTAAGAGAGCTTGCCCAGAATATATAAGGCCCTAGGGTCAATCCCCAGTATTGGAAAAGAGGAGGAGGAAGAGGAAGAAGAGGAGGAGGAAGAGGAGGAGGAGGGGGAGGAGGGGGAGGAGGGGGAATAGGAATCAGCAGGGCACTTCTTAGCAAGAGCCACCTGGGAGTTGTCAGTGATGACAAATGAAAGTCACTTAAGCTTTGCACTGTTTCTAAACACAGTGGTCCCTCTTGAAGGACAGACACATTATGACTAATCTCATTAGTTTAATGGTGGCTTACTTCTATATTCAGGAAGCTGAAACAGGAGTTCTGTGAGTTTGAAGCTATTGGCCAGGTGCGGTGGGTGGAACAGGTCTTGAATCCTCCTTAAACCCCAGGAAAGGCAGCAGAAGACGGCCTGGTCTACAAATCAAGTTCCAGGACATTCAGAGCTACACACACACACACACACACACACACACAGAGAGAGAGAGAGAGAGAGAGAGAGAGACAGAGACAGAGACAGAGACAGAGACAGACAGAGAGACAGAGACAGAGAGACAGAGAGACAGGGACAGAGACAGTACTAGTATAATAGGAAATCACCACTGTTCTCAATTGGGTAGTATCCCCCAACTTGTCCTTTATTCCCTTCCCCAGAGGTGAGAAGATAGAAAATGTATTCTTAGGCCAGTGGTGGTGCATGCCTTTAATCCTAGAACTTAGGAAGCAGAGGCAAGCAGATCTCTGAGTTCAAGGCCAACCTAGTCTTACAGAGCAAGTTCTAGACAGCCAAAGCTACACAGAAAAACCTTGCTCAGAGGAAAAGAAATAAAAAAAGAAGAAAAAGAAAATGTAGTCTCTCCTTACTTAATTTTTTCTTGGTAAATAATGTTAACCTTCCAAAAATGGAGTACAAATTTAAAAAGAAAACTGTCAAGGGTCACTCCTTTTAGCTTAACTATAGCCATTTTGTACTCAGTCTCCATTTTGCTCCTAAGGTGAAATTAAGTTCAGGCTCTCAGACTCTGCTTCCCAGAACTAATTATTCATAGAAACAAAGTGAGCACATGCCTTTAGTCCTAGAACTCAGGAGGTGGAGCAGGAAGATCTCTGACTTTAAGGTTAGCCTGGTCTACACACTGGGATCCTAGGTCCTAGTTTAGGTTTTGTTGCTGTGATAAGCACTTACTTACTGAGAAAGCTGTGAGGCTATCTTACACATGTAACTGGGAAGACACTGGATCTCTAATAAAATGACTTCTATATCTGTGAAGAATTCACTGGAGCTTTAACTGCCTTATTAGAGGCTAATGTGTGTTAAATGCAGATGACAAGGGCAGTCTGTATGGAATGTACTCATCCTGCAAGAGTATACACAGGCATAAACACCTACAACTCAAGTTTGAAATCTTCACAACACTGCTTGGTATTAACTTTCAGGAAACCCACAGTAAAACCACATGAGTAACCACTGGCAAAGGACCAAGGAAGGCCAGTTACAGAACAAAGCTATTAATAACTTCCTAGGCTACAGGGTCCTCCAGAGGCTGCTATAGTTCCTTAGGGAAGACCAATTCTAACACTTAGGCATGGTGGCATACACCTGTAATTTCAGCACTAAGGGCAGAGGCAGGATGATCACAAGTCTGAGGCCAGCCTGGTCTACCGGGTCCATTTTAGTGCAGCCAAGACTACACACACACACACACACACACACACACACACACACACACTTTCGAGTGATGTTGTTTAGTAGTTTAATGGTAAGGCACAAGCATCTGACTCTAGCTAGGTTCAATCCTTAACATGGAAAAAAAAGAGCAAGATTAGCTAACAAACTAATTTTATCATATAATCTATATCTATATCTATATCTATATATATATATATATGAACATATGAACATATATGAACAAAATGCTAAAAATATTTATTTTGAAGCCAGGCATGGTAGCACACACCTTTAATCCCAGCAATTGGGAGGTAGAGGCAGGAGGATCTCTGAGTTCAAGGCCAGCCTGGTTTACAGACTGAGTTTCAGGACACCCAGGCATACAAACAGTAACCCTGTTTTCAAAAACAAAACAAAAAGTATTTATTTAGGAGCTGTAGAGATGGCTCAGCAATTAAGAGCACTAGCTGCTCTTCCAGAGTGTGTAGATTCAATTCCTAGCACCCACATAGCAGTTCATAACCATCAGTAACTTCAGTTCCAGGGGACCCTACACCCTCCACAGACAGTGTGTGTACATGGTAACAGATGTACATGTAGACCAAACCCTACAGACATAAAATTTAAAAATATTTTTTACTTATATGTGTTGTTATGTGTGCATGCACCCACATGTGTGGTGCTGGGGAGGCCAGAGTGTTGATTCCCCTGGAGCTGGAGTTACAGGTGCTTGTGAAAGACTCAGTATAGATGCAGGGAGTGAAACCCTAACTACTGAGCCATTTGCCCAGCCCCATGAATTCACTTTTTCTGTTACAGTTTTGGGGGAAACAGCCTCCTTCCCTCCCTCCACTAGGTCTTCAGATCTTACCTGCCCTCTCTTCCCCTAACACCCTCTCGTTTTGCTTCTGCCGTGGCACCATCTTTGCACATCTGTGTCTGATCACAACATTGGTCCCCTGGAATCGTTCTGTACCGCTACCTCACATATCCAGGAGTGAGGTCTTCTGTGAATATTCTGTAACTGCATGGAGTTATGTTTTGTTTCTCCTAGGTATGTCCTCAGGCTTGAAACCAATGGATCATGAGGTGACTCCAGGTCCTCTTGACACAGGACAGGCTCCAGTTCACGTGCCCACCAGGAAGGGTGTGGGGCCCCAGTTGCTACCCATTCCTGTGAATACTTGCCTTTGTGAATATTGTCACCCAGGTGAATGTGTAGTTTATATTTTTGTGATTTTAATGAGTGTTTCCCAGATGACTAACAAAGTCACACATCATTTTGGGTACACAGGAAATGAGTTTATCTCCTGTAGAGGAATGTCTAATCTTTGTCTTTTTCTTAAAGAAAAAGTTTTGTTTGTTTGAGAGGGTTTCTCTGTGTAGTCATTGCTGACCTGGTACTCACTTTGTAGACAAGGCTGGCCTCAAACTCAAGAGATCCGCCTGCCTCTGCCTACCAGTGCCAGGATTAAAGGTGTGCACAGCCACTGCCTGGCTCCATTCTTAAAATTTTGAAGTGTAAGGACTTTTTATGAGATGCATTATTTGTAAATATTTTCTCTATTTCTTACTGACCTTTCTGATGCTCATCAAAGAACCTTTGGAAGAGAAACATTTAAAAATCTTTGTGAAGCCACTTATCTACTTCCCCCCACCTGCCACAATTCCTTTAAGAGTATTTTATAGTTTCTGTTCTTATATTTGGATCTTAGACTTATTTTGTGTGAGGTAAGGATTCAACTTAATTGCATGTTTCTCTATTTGTTCCAAAGTCAGGCCTGTCACACAATTTACAAAGTGCTTGGTGACAGATGCATGTTTGTATCTTAACTCTCATTTTTCCCCATTTATCGACATGCTTGTCTTTTTGTTCTAATATCATTCTATCTAGGTGGCAGGGCACCTTTAATCCCAGCACTTGGGAGAAAGAGGTGGCAGATCTCTGGGAGTTTGAGGACAGCCTGGTCTACATAGTGAGCCAGAGCTATACAGAGGGACTCTATCTCAAAAGAAAAAAAAAAAAAGTAAGTAAATAAATAGGCTGGCCTCAAACTTGCAGAGAACGACCTGCCTCTGCTTTCTGACTGCTGGGATTAAAGGCAGGTGCCACTGCTGCCAGGCAAAAGTGGTTTATTTTTTATGTTTATTATTCGATGTGGGGCTCCATATTTGATTAAATGCAGGAAATACCTTAACATACTGACGAAACCATTAATCAAATTCATAAAAATATTTAAAAGTTTTATTATGAATTACCCAATTATTTTTGGTGGTGCTGGGTAATGAAACCAGGAATCTTACACAGTTGAACTACACTCTCAGCTCAATGTTAATTTTTTTTAAATAACTTTTTTTGGACTTTTGAGACAAGGTCTCACTATGTAGCTCTAGCTGTCCTGGAACTTGTTCTTTAGATCATGCTGGCCTTAAGTTCAGAGATCTGCCTGCCTCTGCTTCCCGAGAGCTAGCTGAAAAAAAAAAAAAAAAAAGCACTCTTTTTTTGCTGTATTTTCCAAGCAGATCTCAAACCCTTGTACTGCTGAGTATTTGGACTGAAGGTGTATGCTGCAAGATTAATTTCTGAGGTGCATTGTGTGTGTGTGTATGAGAGACACACAGACAGAGAGGGAGTCAATTTGTTAGCCCCACCCAATCAGGTTAAGCAGTAGTAGTTATTTAGATTTTCTTTCTAAAAAAGAAAAGAAAAGAAAAACCCACTGTAACAGCTAGGAGTGGTGGTGCACACCTTTAATCTCAGCATTCAGGAGGCTGAGGTAGGCTGATCTCTGAGTTCCAGGCCAGCCTTATCTACAAAGTGAGTTCTAGGTCAGCCAGGGCTGTTAAACAGAGAAACCCTACCTTGAAAAGCAAAACCAAAACCAACCAAACAAAAACAACAACCCAACAAACAAACAAATCCCAGTATAATACAAAAACATTGTGAAATATCTTGCCAATCAGTATTTACATGTGATTTTTTTCTATCATGTACTTGGATGAACATGATTTTATCATTATAGCCAGTACAGAAGCCATAGGTTTATTTTATGTTATTACAGTATTCTCTCATACAGTAGGAGGAGTGCTTGAGTCTGGCACCTTCAGTTATTCACTCTTACTCACATCCATCACTGATTTAAAATCACCATCCTTTGATTCTGTTTCACAAGCTTATGGAGTATCACCATGACAGTAAGTTCAGAGATGACCACTTACAGTTCCTGCCTTGGCCTAGGAAGTATACTGTCCTGACTTCACAGTACCACTGTACTCAACAACTCCACATAAGGAATACAGGACTTAACTTGCATTCTTCAGCAATATTCATATAGTCAAGAGTACAAACAAGCCAAATCTAAAGATTTCTGGAAACTGTTAACTTTGGGTGGGTTAAAACCAGCCTGTTGAAATGTCTTAGCTGAACAGGGGGAGCATTTGCATCTTGGCATTCAGGATTACATACGTCTTCTCACTTTTGATATTTGCCTTTGTCCACTGCACTGCTGTCTTGTGCATGCTTCATAAAACAGTTTATTCGTATCTTGAAGTTCCTCATTGTCGGTGGGAGGATACAAACACCATTGAACACTCTTCTGTCCCGGAAGCTCTCCTGTCCACTGGAGTACAGAAAGCAGTTTCTGGGTCTTGATTTACAACCTCAGAATCTCTGTATTTATTTCACTAGCCTGAAAAGAACACTCAAATTAAGGTGTTTGTGTTGCTGGTCTTTGCTACTTTGTGGGTTCCTCCCCTTACCTTTTCCCTCCCCAGTTCCACCCCCTATCACTAGATTGGAAAGGAAGGATAGAGGGCGGGCAGAGACAGATCCCTAAATCTTATTTCTTTCCTTTTGTTCTTTGACCACAACTACTAACAAACCACCACTCCCCAACCAACCCAGCCTATCAGGGGTCTAGCATGTATATACTTTCTGAAAAGTTCCTAGAATTCCAAACATAACACAATTGCAGAAAGTATCTGAGGCTGGTAAAACCAAGCCTCTGCTAGAACCCGAGGCAAATCATAGTCAGCTGCTGTGGACAGTCTGAAGCAGCCAGCCTCACATCCCCACACCTGGGATTAAAGTGAAAGCACATTCTTATAATATTCTTGTTTTTTAAAGAACACAAAATTCCAGATTTCTCACTAGTTTTTTGAGACATGGTCTTCTGTAGTGGGTTGGCCTGATGCTGTTTGTATTCTAATGCTAACATTGGGTCCTCAAGACTGGTTGCCCCAGAGATGAGTCTGCAGGTAGATGATAGCTAACTGACCCTGCCCCCAAGTTATTTCTCACTCATAAAGATGCCAACAGCTATTAGCTGCACAGAAGAGACATAGGTGGGGTTTAGGTTTCATGGGCTTGGGGTCAGAAGAGAACCATAGGGAGAAGGTGCAGGAGAAGGAAGAAGCCCCCATGGGTTAAGTAAGGCATAAAAACATGGCCTTGAGGACTGGCAGATTAGAATTAAAAGCAGCTCAGATGAAACATAATAAAGAGTAAATGATAACTTGGGGTTATCCACAGGAAAGTAGATTCTAATATTCGACCTGCTCTTATGCTGTTTAAAGCTTATTGTAAATATAAAGGGTGTGTGTGTGTGTGTGTGTGTGTGTATGTGTGTGTGTGTTTATCTGGGAACTAAATGATCTAAAGCAGGGTAGAAACCCTAGGTTGGGATTAAATAATTTCTACAACAGTCTTCCCACATAGCACTGACTGGCTTGGAACTATGTGGAACAGGTTGTCTTCAAACTCCCAGAGATCTGCCTGCTTCTGTCTCTTAAGTGCCAGGATCAAAGATGTGCACTACGACACCCAGCCTCTGCACTGTCTTCCCTACTGTCAGTAGTCCAGATACCATTTAAGTGAAGAACTGCTGCCCTCGTTGCTTGCTTCTTTCTGCAAGTGCTCACTTGTTCCTGAGGGGCTATTATTGTGTGCTTTTATGTAACTGTTATCTCTTCCCCATTGTCTTTATCTGGTTCTCCCATCATCATCTTCACATTGTTTGAGTTTATGTTTTTCTTACCACTGATCATCTATAACTGGGAGAGACAAATCAAGTTAACCAACAGGGACAGTCCTGCATTCACCATGCAATTTTCTAGTTAGTTTGCCAAAGATTCGGTTCACGAAACCTGGTCTTTATTTTTTCACATCGTCTATAGTTTTTCAGTAGAATCACCAAATGCTTTCTTTATTCACTTTTGTGTCCTCTTGTCCATCCCATCTAGGAAGTAGTGAGTTAGATTCCTGGCTGTCTGGCTGCTAGTATCCTGCAAGCCTTGATGCTTTTTCTTTTTTAGACCTAAGAGCCCTCTCTGGTAATCAGTTTCCTTTGTGGTCTCTTGAATCGCATTAAGAAACAGACTCAGGGCTAAAGTGGCCTGGAGGCTTGAGGTTTGCTTCTGGAGGTTCTGTACCAAAGCAGGTGGCTCTGCTTTCACAATTCTTCCAGACACTTGGAAGTCTTTTTAGTAGCTCTCTAACCGCTGGTACTATCTGGGACCCAGTGTCCCCGGGAAGGCTTTCTTTAGCCAAGGTTTCCTTTGTTTTACTCTTCCTGATGTTTTCCAAGCTCAATTTGTCTATTATTTTCCTCTTCTGCTTCTTTCTCAGATTTTTCATTCTACTTAATCTTAGTAAATATTCCATTCCATTCCACATTCACTAAAGCATTGATTTGAAATCCCTTGCTCCAATACTTTTTAAAGGTGTCTGCACATAGGATCCAAAGATTCTGAGAATCCTCAACTGGAATAGTTTTCCTTTGTTTGTTCTTTGGCCATGTTAGGCACTTTGTGGATTGCTTACTGACACAATTCGCAGAGAGGGTGCTAGTGATTGCCTCCTTTGCCTGGCCTGGAGCTGGTTATCAGCTCCCATTCTTCCCCATGGCTCAGAGCAAAACCAAGGTTAATTTTTTAAAACTTGTTTTCACATTTTTCTCTCGTTCTTTTTAAAGATTTTAAAATGTGCATTGGTGTTTTGCCTTCATATAGGTCTGTGTGAAGATGTCAGATCTCCTGGAACTAGAGTTACATTGTGAGCTGCCATGTGGGTGCCAGGAATTGAGACCAGGTCCTCTGGAAGTGCTTTTAATCATTGGGCCATCTTGCCAACACCCTGTTTGCAGAGTTTTCTAAGACAGGGTTTCACACTATTCAGGCTGGCCTTGAACTTGCTATATAGCCAAGGATATTAGGATTACAGGGTACTCCTCCATAGCTGCAGCCAATTCTATAATTGCTGATTTGCATCTTCAACAATGCAGACACCGAGTTCCAACAACTCGGAGGAGTCCTGTGTTTCTTTTACAGAGCTTTAAATTTCAATAGAGGAAACCATTAATTGGTTTGGGAGGAGAAATGATTGTTTATTAACCTTGCTGCATAATCAGAAAGGATTAAACACACACATTTCCTGGGACAGAAAATTGTACCAAAAGTATTCCTTACAAAATAACTTCACAGAGCAATAGTCTTGCACTTACAGAGACACATGGCATATGTTAGTGTGAATTAATGCACAGTTTAGATGTTTATACAATCCCTAACAAACTCTTTGTATTCATGTATGTTTTCTTTAACCTCTTAAAAATAGTTATAAAAAATTAGAAAATAATGCAAATGTAGAATTAAAGCCAAGGCTATAGATCTAGTATTAATAAATTCAGACAGTACTTATAAAACTTGCTGCTGCAGCATATCTTACTTATATACAGGATACAGGCTTTAGGCTGTCCTATCACCAATTTATACATGACACAATCTTTAGGCTATCCTATCCCACCAATGTTCTTGTGTATCTGAACATTTAAATTCCCAGACACCTGTGCTTTCTGTTTTAATGCAGAATTCAACTTTCCACATATATTTACAATTAAATATCTAGTTCTAGAATTTTCCTTACACAAAAGACAAAACATGTTTGTTAAATAAGTTCACAAAAAGGCAATAAAAAAGGTTGTTTTTAAGAAACAGTTCCAATATATTCATGATTATGCTGACGAACAGGAAGTTACTTCTTCGGGCAGGAAATGCTTCAGTGTTGGAATGACCACCACTGGGTAAAAGTGTATATTTGCAAGCTAGCAACCGAGTGCGCCGATGACTTCAATAACTCCAGTAAATGTGTGCTGCCTCATGAGATTCTCAAAGCTGAATAGCTGCTTCCAGGCCCATTTGGAGAAACAGGAAATTCTTGCTGGGATTATCGCAGTCTTCAGAATGCTCAGTTTGGTACATCACCTTTTGGTCTTCTGAAAGAGAAGCAAGGCACACTAGTGAGCTTAGCAGTCTTCATCCCCACCTCCGTTCATATACCTGCTTCAGTTACAGCCCTCTTGAAGCAGAAAAACAAAACCACCACCACCATGGTTTATATACCAGTGACTTTCTTTCCTAAATTTCTTGATCATTTCAGAATGCTTAAATATCACATGATCTCTGTTCTAACTCCGATCCTTAGTGTAAATAGTTAATACAATTTAAAATTATTTAGTAATCATACATATCTCACATGTAAGTGTGTCTACAGTGTACATGAACAATTTGAATTCCAGCTCCTGAACAGTATAATCTGAGATACAAACTGCAGATTATTTACTCCCTCACTGTTCCCCCTTTTGAATGAAATTATGACTTCAAGAACTGGCTGGGGGTGCTGATGAGTGTGTGTGAGGCCCTGGCCACAGCCTCAGCTGCTCTCTGACTGTCTCCCCCCCCCCCCCTTCACATGTAGTGATGAACACAGAAAATGCCTTGGTATTTATGTACTGTTATGCAGACACAACTAAATTCTTTAACGACAGTACTTCCAAACAGATAAACATTTTAAAGAAGCTGCTGACTTGTAATAAAAAACATCCCACATTTACATATTTTATTCAGTGTAAGTGTATACATGTGTATGCCTAAGTTATTCACATGCATTACATGTATACAGGATTGCACAGAGTTGCAGATTGCACAGATTGGACAGGTGTCTAATCCACTGGAACTGGGGTTACAGACAATGGTGAGCCATCATGTGGGTGCTGGGAACTGAATCCAGATACCCTGCAAGAACAAGTGCTCATAATGACCAAGCCATCTCTCCAGCTCCTTAATACAATTTTCATGAGTAGGAAACCAATTAGACGTGCAAGTGTCTTTGTGACATTTGAACAATACAAAATTGTATATTGATTATTAGCATAGGCTAAGATTCATGTTCTTTCACACACTTATTCCCTTGAAACCCAGACTCCTCAAATGCCACAGTTTACGTTACAGTTCTGTAATGCTTCACAGAACACAGTTGTTTCTTCTAGCCATGACATACTGGGCTAATAAACATGATGTGGGATTTTTGTTAAGAGTTAGCACAAATAAGTAAAAACTGCAAAGATATAGATATGTAATTACTATTTCATCTTTTCCTATTAAAATTGTTCATTTTACGAATGAGATCTGATATTTCTATACTGTTAAGGATACTTTGGGCCAGCATGCAAAGGCACTCAAACATGACACTTTGCGTTTGATCCCCAGGGCCCACACAGTAGAGGACAACCAGCCTCCTTGCAAAAGTAGCCTCTGGCTTCCATCATCAGACCACAAGCATGTGGGGGCAGAAAGAGGTGAGCAGATCTCTGTGAGTTTGAAGTCAGCCTGGTCCACACAATGAGTTCCAGGACAGCCTGGTCTACATAGCAAGACCCTGTCTCAAAAATAAAATAAAAAATTGTTTTACATTGTTTACATGTTTAAACAATACTTTGGATACAAACTTGTAAGTCTAAATCATTCATTTTTATGCATGTGTCTTTGGTGAAGGTAGTAAACTATTATTATAACCACGACTACTAACAACTACTAAAATAATTCTCTCTTTTCCATACTATTATAAAATCGTTCTTGGGGTGGGGCGTGGGCTGAGATAGGGGGTGACTCACTTAGCAGTATTCTCAAACTCAATATTGCTCATGTTGGCCTCACTCTTCAGATTCTCCCACCTCACCGTCCCGAGTACTAAGATTGCAGGCATGTATCACTTCGCTTCTAGAATGGTACCAACTAGGTAGTAAGTATCCTAGGGAAAGCTAAGAAAGCTGTTTTCATCACACTTAATTCAGCCAACAGACCCCTCAGCTGAGTGAAGATGACTAGAAGGATCATTAGAACCGAATTACTTCCTCTGAGGTACAGTTGATGGCATGTGCCTTCTAGAGTCTAAGACTGAGCAGTGAGTTCAGTGTGCAGTGAGACCTCTCCATTGTTAACCTCTTTACTCTGTTAGGTTGAAACCACCAATGTTTACTTCCCATATCCATTATTTTCTTATGAGTGGCAAAGCCATGGTGCTTTATCTTTATGAAATTTGTAAACTTTTCCTCAGAGCATTCATGCTTCTCTCTGTAACCATTACCAACCCTCTATACCCAATTCCTTCCCCTGCTCAGTTCTGCTGGAATGCCCTTTCCTGACCACTGACCCTGTTTCATCTCCATGTTATCATTTTCTCTCCTGACACAGCAGTTTACTTTAAAATGGTCCTTCTTTTTGCAGAGGATTGAGGAACAGGACAGGCAAGAGCTTTGTCAGTTTTATTTACGGCACAACAGCAGCGGAAGTGAACACTCAAGTACTTGCTGAACATGCAGGAAGGGAGAACATAGGATATCAATTCCAATATAACAAGTCTCATGGTTGATATGAGAATGTTACTCAAATAGTGTCAAATCTTTTGAAACTACACACACACACACACACACACACACACACACACACAAATTACCACTTTCTATTCTCCCATGGGGTGGTATCCTGGCTAGTTCTACGTCAACTTGACAGTTATTTGAAAGGAGGGAACCTCAATTGAGAAAATGTCTCCATAATATCCAGCCGTAGGGCATTTTCTTCACTAGTTATTGATGTGGGAAGAGTCCAGCCTATTATGGGTGGGGCCATTCCTGGGATGGTGGTCCTGGGTTCTATAAGAAAGCAGGATGAGCAAGCCATGGGGAAGCAAGCCAGTAAGCAGCACCCCTCCATGGCCTCTGCATCAGCTCCTGCTTCCTGGTTCCTGTCGTGCTTGAGGTCCTGTTCTGACTACTTTTGATGAACTGTTGTATGGAACTCTGAATGAATAAACCTTCTCTTTTCCAAGTTGCTTTGGTCATGGTGTTTCACCACAGCAACAGTAGCCCTAACTAAGACAGGCAGCCTTCTAAATCTAATTTTAAAAGGATAGCTCTTCCAAGTTAGGTTGTCAAAAACTCTGTTGGGTTTTTTATGAATTACAAGTGGTATTTGATTGAGCAAATCAAACATAAAGCTTTAGAACTAACTAATACAGAAATGACTGCACACATTACTATTTAGAAAATTGGTGACTTCATTAAGTAGAATATTGTGTACTGAAACTTATGCCCCCAAACATACAAGCAATTTCATGCTATTGACTTTTAATAACAGAAAAATAATGAGCATTTCTAAATAGTAAGGTATCACTAAAAAAATGATATTTCCTAAAAGAATACAATGGTTCTGTGTCTTCAGAAACAGAAGCATCATGTATTATGCCCTAGTGATACTGGAGACAAAACGAGGAGGGACTTCACACACACTGGACAAGTACTCTACTCCTGACTTACCATCCCAAACCTGGTTTTGTTTTTAAAATACTAACTCAGCCTCAGGAAATTCAGAAATATATCTATAATGATTTTCAAGTGTAGTGACAAAGAATCTTTGATAAAGTAACCAAAGATAATTGGGTCCCAATGTGCTCACCTATTCTGTCTGGTGGATTCTCTTCTCATTCTTTTAGTAGGGATTGGACACTCTGTCACCTCAATCTTTGGCGAGTGACAAAGTGAGTCATTACACCTGCGCATAGGAGTCATTCCTGTGAAGAAAATGTTAAGGAACTGGTGAAGCACAAGAAAGAAGAGCAAATATAGATATACATTAAGGAACTCAAAGCAGTACTCTCTTACTTCTTGTGATGGTTAGATTTTGTCAACAAACACCAACTACAGCCACCTGGAATGAGGAGCCCACAATTGGGGAATTGCCTCATCAATCTGAGTGCATGTCTATGGGGCACTTTGATGCGGGAGGGCCAAGCCCATTGTAGGAGGTGTCACCACAAGGCAGGTGGTCCTGAATTTTATAAATAAGTTAAAGTAGCCATAGAGAGCAAGATGGTAGCCAGTGTTTCTCCATGGCCTCCATTTAGTTCTTACCTGGCCTAATCAGTTGCAACCTGTAAGCTGAATGAAATAAACCCTTTCTTCCCCAATTTGCCTTCGGTCAGAGTGTTCATTACAGCAAAAGAAACCTTAACTGAGATACTATTCAGGTAAGAGGATAGTTTTAAGTATTTATCAGATAGCCTGGTGGTTAAGAAATACATTCAAGTCTTGAATTATTTGCATTCTTTCTTTTTACAGTCGAACTCATCATTGTTCATCATCAAGCAAAAAGTTCACAAAAGTAAACACATACCAAGTTTCTGCTCTATTCGTTTCAGACTTTTTTCTTGTTCATCAAGTTCTTGCTTTTTCTTCTTCATATCAGGAGTATGAAGGTACTGCAGTTGATTGTCCAAGTCCTTATTCACAGTGTTCAGCTTGCACAGAGCAGTGCGATACTGTTGAATAAGATCTGCAAAAAAGCAGACATCTGAATAAAGAGCTAACATCATACCAAATCTGTGTTTTACCAAAAAAAAACCAAACAAACAAACATACATCACTAGGTAACCCACAAGAACACATTTTAAAGTCATGAGTCATTCAATGAAAAGAACTTGTTGAGACAACACATGATCATTACATTTTAATTTATTTCTGTGTGAGGAATGAGTTTTCTTTTTAAAAATTTATTTATTTTTATACATTTGAATACACTGTCGCTGTCTTCAGGCACACCAGAAGAGGGCATCGGATCTCATTATTGATGGTTGTGAGCCACCATATGGTTGCTGGGAATTGAACTCAGGACCTCTGGAAGAACAGCCAGTGCTCTTAACCACTGAGCCACCACTCCAGCCGAGGAATGAATTTTCAATGACCACCCTCTATATTTTATTTTCATTTTCATATATATATATATATTTTTTAAGTTCTGGGGACTGAACCCAGGACCTGGCACACATGAGGCAAATGCCCTATCAATGAGTTACATTCCCAGATACCTCAAGTTTTCTGTATGAAAGTGCCCGGACATTTTTACATCGTGTCTGATACAGAGTATTCAAGTATTCAATATTACTCCACACAGATAAAGCCAGAGAAGAGGAGGAGCAGAAGAGCACTAGATATCGCACTGTCGGCAAGCACTGTCTCCCTGGTCTGTAATCAACAAAGCATTAACTGTGATTGCTCACATGGCAACTCAGCTCCTCATACCCCCCCCCCCTTTTTTTGTATACAAGAGGGAGGATGGGAAGAGTGCAAATTGTACATTAATTGTATTATCCTGGGATATAAAAGGTTGTTTCTATGCAGGTACACCCTGCTTCACTCCTCCCTCACCTGTCCGCCTAGCCTATGTTCCTTATGTCCCCACAGACTCATTCCTCCTTTCCTGTTATTTATGCCCACATGACCTCATATCAATGTATACACATCTAGGGTTCACAAAGGAGAGAGCACAATATATTCTCTATGACACACTTAATTGTCTCCAACTAAATCTATTTTCTTGCAAACAACATGACTTCATTCTCCTCCACTGTGCATGTGAACCACATTTTATCCATTACTTTTGTCAAAGGTCAGGTAGGATGGTGCCATAACTTGGCTATAGTAAAACATACTGCAAAGGCAGGTAGTGATCTCTTTAATATGCTAATGAGTTCTTTTGGATAAATCTCTAGGAGCTCAGTTGGGTCCTGAAGTATTTTTAATCAATCAATCAATCTCTCTCTTTCTCTCTCTCTCTCTCTCTCCTCCCTCCCTTCCTCCCTCCCTCCAAACTGGTTTCTATAGTGACTGGACCAGAAGTGCGCAAGGATTTTGTTGATGTCCTTATCAACCACAAAAAGGGTTTAGATGATACCCTTTTCTGACTGGACTGAGATGGAATCTTCATGTAATTTTTTTGTAGAGATAATATTTTTGTACACTGTGTGAAGGTATATCTCTGTCCTTCCTCACCCGATTAAGGCTCCTTCTGATTGGTTTAATAAAGACCTGAATAGCCAATGGGACTTCTCAGCAGAGATAAGAACTCTGGGAAAGGAGGTAAGGAGGAATTGCCAGCCAGTCATGAAGGAAGGAGCAGGTGCCAGGACTGAAGGAAAGGTAGGAGGCTATGTGGCAGAACGTGGGTGGATTAGCATAAATGGGTTATTTTAACATGACTATTCTAACAGCTCTGTACAAGTGATGATACGTCTGAACAAGCTGGCTGGGGACAAGCCTAAGCTATACCGCCTAGGCTTCATAAATAAACGCATGTCTCTGTGTCACCATTTGAGTGCTGGCAGGTCAGACACAGTCTGGTATAATTATCTATATTTCAGAAGGTTTTGTGTGAAGTCACTGACATAAACAAGCAGATGTATGAACTCTCTCCTACAATTTTCTCCAACAACTGCTTTTAAAACTGTCCAAGCTAAAGCAGCATCTCAAAATTTAACAGCTGAATTAAAAGTCTATTTACACAATGAAATATTATTCTGCAATGAAAGTAAATTACAGCTACCAACATACAAAGCACAGAATGAATAAAGGCAGATACAGGTTGTATTTACTATTTACATATAAAGTACAAAAACGGACAAAATGAATCTGTGCCATGGTAAGTAAAGAAAGTCATGTCAAATAGAGACTTGAAGAGAGAATGAGCAGCTTCCTGTAGTACTCTTTAAATTGTTTGCAGTACTGCGCACTAAACATGGTAGTCAGTGCTCTGCAACTGACTGCATCCTCAAGCCTTCTTTATTTTTAATTCTTTTTTTTTTTTGGTTTTTCGAGACAAGGTTTCTCTGTGTAGCCCTGGCTGTCCTGGAACCCACTCTATAGACCAGGCTGGCCTAGAACTCAGAAATCCGCCTGCCTCTGCCTCCCAAGTGCTGGGATTAAAGGTGTGAGCCACCACTGCCCGGCTTATTTTTAATTCTTATTATAAGTATAGTGCTCCTCTGATAAACCTTAAAATGCAGTTTTCTATGTGTGGATTATACTGTGACAACAAAGTGTAGCCTCAGGTTGTGCCTCCTCCTGCAGTCCCCACATGTGGGAGATTAAAGCAAAAGAATTACTGTGAACTCTAGGCAAGCCTGGGCTGCATGGTATCAAGTCAGCTTAGGGCAACAGGATAAAAATGGTCTCGATCAAAGCAGAGCAAAGCAAAGCAAACCAAGCCAAAAGAGCAAAACGTGACACACACACAAATGGAGTATCAATTGGGGTTACCAGGAAAGGAAACTCTACCATTTGCTATAGTAGATAAGCCCTGACCTCAGGCTAAGTGAACAGACATAAAAGGATAACATACACTTTCTCCTCTATGGGTTATCTAGAATAGTCAATCTCATAGAGAGTTTCAAATAGAAGGAAGACTTCCAGGGAAAAGGGATGGGACGGTACTAAGTTTCAAGATCTGCAATATGCATTCGAGAGAGAGATTGCACACTGATGTGAAAGTATTTAACAATACTGAATTGTGCAATGCAAACAGTTAAGATGGCAAATTGTATTGTATAAAATAATAGCATAAAAAAGACTAAAGTAAGAAGTCACTGTGTTTGGTGAACATAGATGTCAGGCACATCACAGCCTCATGAAATAAAAGCAGGAATCTGTAAAGTAACGGCACTCACTCACAGACCTCCTACTCAGTATACTTTGGAGCAGACACAGATGATTACGTTGGCTGACTTGAAGAAGGCAGCTGGGAGATGAGAGAATAAAAGTCGGGAAAGAGTCCATATCACACTTTATGAAAAAAAATATAATTTTTTGATAGGACTTTGCTGGTTTCAAAGTTCTATGCAAGTAAGCCTTCCTGCCTCAGCCTCCCAAATAGTGCAGGCACAGACTACCATGGCTGGCTCAAAAACTCAACTATATAAAATGAGACAAAAATAAATGATTATCTAATAAACTATTAATTTAATAAGGCAGAATATGCTTTAATACATAGTAAAAAAGAGACATTACTAATCCTGCTTGGACTACTGCTCTCTTGCAATATATTCAAAAAAGAAAAAAGAGAGCACATTTCAACTACTTGATTTTCTTAAGAACAAAACCATTTTACATTGTATATATTGGTTACTGGTTAATAATTTTGTTACATTAGACTCTGAATATATAAGCCCAAAGAGAATGTTAAGGTCAAATCAGGAATTGGATTTAGATATTCATTCAGCTGGGAATGTAGCTCAGTGGTAGAATGCTTGCTTAACATATTGTAAAACCCTTTCTCCTCCCACTGAAAAAACAAAATAAAATAGATAAAGAATAGGGAATCCACAGGAGGCACTTTAGTGATCTGGAGCTGGGGAATCTACAGGAGACACTTTAGTG
>JADRCH010000066.1:622565-659611 GCA_019843965.1 Rhynchomys soricoides | reverse complement strand
GGAGCTGGGGAATCTACAGGAGACACTTTAGTGATCTGGAGCTGGGGGAATCTACAAGAGACACTTTAGTGATCCGGAGCTGGGGTTGTGGTCCAGTTGGCAGAGTGCTTGCTTATCATGCAAAGCTATCAGTCAGTTCAACCCCAATACCATAGACGCTGGGTGCGTGGTGATAAGCACCTGTAACTCGAGCTCTGAGAAGTGGAGGGGGAGGGTCAGTACATTCAAGGCCAAGTCCAATCCCACGGTGAATTACTGGCCAACCTGAGATTTGTAAGACACTGTTAAAACAACAAACAAACAAACCCGAAAACTCACCCCTTGTTTAACTTACCTATTTGTTTCCCCAAGAGCACACACTGTTTTGGTACTGGAGCTCCGAAGACCATCCCCCGGAGTTTGTCCATTGGCGGAGCTTTATTCTGAAGGCCCCCAAACTTCCCATTACTTCTAATTCTATCTCCATCTCTAGTCAGGAGTGTAGGGCAGTGTGTGATTTTAACAACCTATTGAGGGCACAGACACTAATTAGCAAGAAACTGACTCTAACTGCTTTAAAGAGTAATTAAATCTCAGTTTATAAATGACACAATCTACTGGGCATGGCGACACACATCTTTAATCCTAGTACTTAGGGAGGCAGAGGCAGGCAGATCTGCATGAGTTTGAGGTGGGCCTGGACAATAAAGTGAGTTCCAGGACAGCCAGGGCTCTGTAGAGACACTGCCTTAAAAGTAACAAAACATCATCAACAAATAAATAAACAACCAAAAATCACTGCAACAAAAAAAATCCAACGCGTAAATAAATTAATAAGCAGCATGGCTGTGATAGAGTTTTCACAATTTTTTTTTTAAAGATTTTATTTATTTACTTTATATATATGATGAGTACACAGTAGCTCTCTTCAGACACACCAGAAGAGGGCATCAGATCTCATTATAGATTGTTGTAAGCTACCATGTGGTTGCTGGGAATTGAACTCAGAACCTCTGGAAGAGCAGTCAGTGCTCTTAACCGCTGAGCCATCTCTCCAGCCCCTCACAAAATTAATAAGCTAATGATATGTAAAACGAACTGGGGGGTGAAAAGCACATAGACAAGGAGGGAGCCTGATGAGTTTTCAAATGTGAAATGCTAGCTTAAACTGGTGAATTAGATTTCTCCCAATTAATCAGAATAAAGATATCTCACAGGATTTAGCATTTTATGATCTCTAGGAGTGTATTCAGTAATTTTACTTAAGTATGTACTCAAACATAGTCTAATGAAATACAGTAAGCTCACTAAGTTACAGCATGTCCACACAGAGAAACAGCACATCCATTAAAAGTGCTTGAAGGGGCCACACCACACTCATTTCATTTTAATTTATCTCAAATTTATGGTAAGTTTTGCATTGGTTTTAACAAGACCAGTCATATCATCCAATGGAATAATGCTTTTTTTCTTTCTTTTGAGACAGAGTCTTGTTAAGTAACTCAGGCTGGCCTAAATCCAGATCTCTTCCCACCTCACAAGTATGCATGACAAGCCTGGCTAACGGAATTTTATACACACCACATGCACATATGCACACATGTACACACACATGGCTCTGCTACATTAAAATTTAAAAATTCTAGAATTAGAGCTACAGATTTTAAAAGAAATAAAGGGCATATGATAGCTCTACTTCTAATTTTCTGAGGACGTTCCAAACTAGTTTCCATAATGGCTGTATCAATTTGCACTCCCACACACAGTAAATCAGGGTTTGTCTTTCTCTACATCTTCATGTTTCTCCATATTTGTGTCAGACTTCCTATGATGGCCATTCTGACTGGGGTTAAGTTGTATCTCATAACAGTTTTAATTTGCATTATTCTGGTACCTAGGGATGTTGAATCCTTTTTAAAAAACGGTTATTGGTCATGTGTCTATTCAATTCTTTAGTCCATTTGTTGGCTGGCAGTTTTAGTTCCTTGGTATTTTATTTCTGCAATTCTTTGTAAATTCTGGGTATTATCCTCCTCTTGACTGAAAGCCCAGGCACTTCACTCCTGGGTATATGCACAGAGAACTCCATGGAACAATATTTAAATCCACACTCCCATATTTACTGCAGCTCTACTCACTGTTGCAAGAAAATAGGGCCAACTTAGTTGTCTATCAAAAGATTAATGGGTAAAAAAATCTGGCATACTACTTAGCTTTAAAAAAATGAAATCACAAAATTTGCAAGAAAATGGGTAGACTTAGAAAGAAACTATAATATTAAGTGAGGTCACTCAACGGATAAAGGGCACACACACTCTCCCTCACATGTGGACCTCTAGCCTACAGCGCACACACATAAGCAAATGGTCATGTGCATACAGCACATGACACAGCCGTAAGCTAATGGTCATGTGCATACAGCACATGACACGGCTGGCAATGCAGGTATAAGACCCAAAGCTGAGCTCTAAGCCTTCCCAGTGGCTCTTCTAACTGTGAGGAGTTCACTGAGATGCAGACTGTGGGTCTGGGCGAATGCTTATTTAAGTGGCTATGCTGATCTGTTGTGTGGTGTTTTTATTTCCCTGTTCCTTACAATAAAGTGATTTAAAAGAATAAATGAAATACATACCTCTTTTCTATAATGATTGGCTGCATCTAGATTATCCAAAATAATGGTGTCTCCTAACAGCATACCAAAAACTAAAAATATCAAAACATACAAAATTAAATATTGATAAAAGTAGCATTTATAAGAACATAATTTTTCAGTTAATAATTTATAGATTTATGTCAGAAATGTAACTGTTGAACAAAATGAAAATCATCACAGTATCTTTTACCTGTTTCACAATGTTCAATATTATCTGGGAATGTTAACAAATCTCGGGCAAAGACTGGATCTCCAAAGGGCTTAAAATGTAATTTACCATTTCGGAAATGAGGTAGAGGTCTAAATCAAAAAAAACAAAAGAGAGGTACTAAACAAAGCATACAGAACTATTTAAATTAAAAAATAAACTTAGAAAACCATAATAAATATATGCACATTATGTGATCACATATTCTGTCCTAGAAATGAAGAGTTGCCACATAAAGTATCTGCTTTAGTGACTCTTGAGAATCTGGCAAACAGCATATGCTATGTACTATAGTTGCATTTCTACATGTTTCTCTCTTCCTCTTAATACTTGTTCTAAAGTCTGTGTGCACCTTTAATCTCAGTACTTGAGAGCCAGAGGCAGATGGATTTACAGAGCTTCAGGACAGCCAGGGCTACATAGAAAAGAAGTGAAATACTCCTTCGCCAAAAAGGGAGTGTAAGGGTACTAATCAGGAATAGAGTCAACGTTCTCCAGCAAATTCTTATTGCAAACATCTTGCCTACATTGAATTGTAGTTTTTACAGCTATTTTGAGAATTTAATACATGCATACTCACCTATCGTTTCCCCAACTCCTCTCAGATCCACCTCCCTTTCTACCTCCTCTTTTTCTTTTTTCCTTTTTCTAGATGACCCACTAAGACCAATTTGTGCTGCCCATATACTCATGGGTGTGGGGCTATCCAGTGGAGCATGGTCAACCAGCCAGGGCCCACACCCTTCAAGAAAACTGACTCCTCTCAGAAGCCACTGTCAACAGCTCCACAGCCAGAGGCTGGTGCTTGTGAATGCCTTCCTCTTCCATGCTACACATGGACCGGCCGGATCTTTAACTTGTGTATTCTGTGTATGGGCACAGCGGTCCTCAGGGTGTGTGTGTAGGCCAGCTATTTTTCTCAACTACTCTTCGTTTTATTTTTGAGCAGGATATCCTATTCAACCTGGAACCCCCAAGGGCTCCTCCTGTCTGCCTTACCAGCAATGGGATTACAGAGGAGTGACACATCTGGTTTTCATGTGGGTGCTGGTAGTCTGAACTCAGTTCCTTTTGACAGCACAACAAACACATTATTTGACTGAGTCATCACTCTAGCACCTACCCCCACTATGGCCCCAAACTCCACTGGGTCTTCAGCAACTACAAAGACAGAGGCAGCCTTCCTAAATGGAAATGTTTTCTCATAAAAACTATCACCTTTGGTAAAACACGTGTGGTATAAGTATGAAGACCTAGGTGTGGCATGAATTTATAATCCCAGTATCGTGGATGTGGCAATAGTTGGATCTCTGGCGCTCACCAGCTAGCCAATCTAGCAGAATCTGTGAACACCAAAGCCAGTGAGACCTCTGGCCTGCACATACATGTACATTTGCATGTATGCATGTGTACACAGATATAGATACACACACACACACACGATATGTTGGATTTATTATACTGCCTATAACAAGTAGTAATGAACAGCAGAATGGTAGGTAATGGGCTGTAATAGGCATGGTTTAGAATGGAAGGAAAGCAGGAACTCAAATACAGGTTTGTTATGTCGATAAGATCACCTTGACTGAGAAGGTGGTATAACTTGTATTCAGCATGTATGAGGCCATGAGTTTGACCCTAGGCACTGCAAAACAACAAACTAGACAAGTATCACTTCCATTTTTTTTTTTTCCTAACCTTTTCCAATCTGGAAGAGTTTTCCTGTAAATAGAATCAAGGGGCAACACTTGCTGTCGACCTTGAGTTTCATCATAGATACAGCGTGCAGCATCAGTGGTTAGGGTAACCACACAGTCCATGTCACTTGCCAGATGCCAAGAAATAACCATGGCAGCTCGATCATCTTCAATTTGTGCTAGATGTGCAATCTAAAGCCATTTTAATAAAAACACACAGAAATTAAAAAATAACAATAATGGAAAAATGTGTCAGCCAATTAAACACACTTCACACTTAATGTCTATAATAGGAAAGGTCTTGGTAATCATGAAGTATACTTAAAGATATGCAATAAAACAACAGAGTTTCAAGATTAAGCATATATTTAAAATACCTTTCTAAATATATTTCTATCAGAAAAGAAATCTAAATGTTACAAATAAGAATCATTGCTTCACTGGGAATTAGAATAAAGCATTTTCTTACTTACAAATACTTGCTCGTGGTCACAATTATTCCTGCGTCATGTCTGCTACCACTGGGATATTACTTCTAAAATCTCTGTGTTATGCTAGCACAATCAGACCTATCATTTATTCTTTTCTGATCTGGCAGCACAAACCTGCCTAGAAATAAGGCTTTCATTTCACTACAGACATATCGTAATATCTGCCCTACTTTTCTAATTTGCAGTACATTAATGGGAAAAAAATTAACAAGATGGAGATGCAGGCAGGGGGTGTAGCTCAGTAGTAAAGTGCTGCCTAGTATATGGGAAGCTCTGGATTCAGTCCTCAGAACTGTGGAATGCAGGAGACAGAACAGACATAGTCTAAACAACACAAGGTAACAAGATGTACTGTTTCTTAAAAGCTTAAAACACAAACCTTTCCCAAAATATCTTCACTACGTTTAGTGTAGTTTGGAAGAGTACACAATCTTCTGGGCCTCTTTTTAAGCTCGTTCTGTTCGGCTATCTTTTTTTCCAAAAGTACTTCAATGTGAGGTATCTGTAATCAATAAAGAAAATTTATCTACAAGGTCAATTGTTTTTTATAACAGGCAACTAAGGATATAGAAAAATCAGAATTTGGAGTACTTGAGAAAGTTATTCAAATAGGCACTACTTAATAGAAAACTCTCAATATATGTCTACTGAATATTTACCACAGGATACTGACCATGGCATTTACACCAATATTCTTATCACTTTCTATCCCAAAGATAGAAAGCCTTCTTTTGAGGAGGGAAAGGGGCAATGCTTGGGCCTTACTAGGCTCTTACACATCATAAACTCTGCTCTACTGCTGAGCTGCTTGGTCAGTGCTTTTTAAAAGATCTTAGTCATGCAATATACTGCCTAGCCAGATCCAGTGGTATTCTCCTGTAATCTCAGCGTTCACACGGTTGAGGAAGGAAGAGTTTGAACCACATAGCAAGACTCAACCAAAAATCAAAAAACAAAAACATGGAGTGAAAGATAAAAATAAACACACTCTGTAGTTGTCTTCTCTTTGAAATTATATCACAAACAAAAGACTATAAGCTAAACGTTCTCTATACTTAAAAACACTGTGCGGCTGACGAGATGGCATAGCAATGAAGAGAATTTATAATTCTTTCAGAGGATCAGAGTTCAATTTCCAGCACCCATATGGTGGCTCTCAACCAGTTCAAGGCTCCAGTCCCAGGGTAATCTAACCTGTATGCAGGCAAAACACTCACATGCATGAAATAACTAAATCAAGCAATCAAGCATAGTGTGTGCATTATGCAAATGGTATGGTACACATGTGGTCAGAGGACAAATGCTTGCCCCCAAGCCTATTGACCTAAGTTAGATCCCCCAAATACACATAAAGATGGAAGGAAAAAATCAATTCTACAAAACTATTCTCTGACTTCCACTTGTATACCATGGCACATGTATAGACTCTGCAACCACACTCACATGCATATATGTGTACGTATACACACCATAAAGTTAAAAACATCAGTATCTGTAGAATTCCTAATAAAACAAGTAGTTGAATTTAATAAAAAGATTAATGAACACTGGGAAGTTGTACCTGTTGTGTTGCAGGAATATCAATATTGTATGCTTTTAGTTCATTTCGTAGCTGGGCCTCTTTTAATTTTGCTTCTTCAGCTTGGCCTAAAAAAAAAAAAAAAATTACATTCATTTTTTTAATAGGCCTTAAAACATAGCTTTTAAAAATAAATTTCAACTATATTTTTCTTTTAATGTTAAAAGAAAACCGACAAGTAGTAACTACCAAGCTAAGCTATAAGTCCCAAGGTTCAATGATACATTAAAAAGAGAAACAAAAATGAATGTACTGGAATACACTATGGAATCTATCATACCGCAAACTCATAATTTTGGATGTTATTCAATCTTAATCTCATATGTGGATACATGAGTTACATAACTGCAGAAGAGCTCTAGTACCCAAGTTAAACGTTTATAAGCTGGGCATGGTGGCATATGCCTTTAATCCCAGCACTTGGAAGGCAGAGGCAGGTGGATCTCTGTGAGTTCTGGGCCAGCCTGGTCTACAGAGTGAGTTCCAGGACAGCCAGGGCTATACAGAGAAACCCTGTCTCGAAACCCACCTTCCAAAAATTTATAAATAGTCTAAACAAATGACACGTCAACTTCATTTCTATTACCGTCTACCTACAGTCTTATACAGATATGGAAATATGTAACACAGGGAGTACATGGTTCTTGGTTAATTGTTCAAGATTTGAACTATATTATAAAATGTCTAACTACATGATAAACTTCATTTTATATGTATGAGTGTTTTGTCTGCATGCTTGTGTATACACTACTTATGTGTCTGGTGCCTGTAGAGGCCAAAAGAGGGTGTTGGATCCCCAGGAACTGGAGTCACAGATGACAGTGAGTAGCTGTGTCGTTGCTGGGAATGGAATCTGGAAGAAAGACTAGTGCTCTTAATCCATGAAGCATGTCTCCAGTCCCTATATATTTTAAACGATGTCACTAATATACAAAAGCATAAAACTAAGATGGAGGGATGATGGTTCAGTGGCTAAGACCGCTGGCTGCTCTTACAGAGGAACTGGGTTCAATTCCTAGTACTCAGAAGGCAGCTCACAACTGCCTGTAACACCTGACATCCTCTTCTAGCCTGTGGGTACACAGGGAAGACATATATACAGGCAAACTGCCTAAACACATAAAAATGAATGAAACTTTTGCTGTGTGGAGGCAGCAGATTCCTTTAATCCCAGCACTCTAGAGGCAGGGGTAGGCAGATCTCTGAGTGTGAGGCCAGCCTGGTCTACAGAATGAGTTCCAGGATAGCCAGGGCCACGCAAAGAAACTTACTTTCCTTCCTTCCTTCCTTCCTTCCTTCCTTCCTTTCTTTTGGTTTTTCGAGACAGGGTTTCTCTGTATAGCCCTGGCTGTACTGGAACTCACTCTGTAGACCAGGCTGGCCTCAAACTCAGAAATTTACCTGCCTCTGCCTCCCAAGTTCTGGGATTAAAGGCGTGCGCCACCACTGCCCTGCAAGAAACCCTTTCTTGAGACGAAAAAAAAGTGTAAAAAAACTAAGACAAGTTAAAACTCATAGTAAAAAACATCTGGAGTCTGGAGCAATGGCTCAGTGGTTAAGAGCACTGACTGCTCTTCCAGGGGTCTTGAGTTCAATTCCCAGCAACCACATGGTGGCTCACAAGCATCTAAAATGGAATCTGATGCCCTCTTCTGGTGTGTCTGAAGACAGTAACAGTATACTCACATATATAAAATAAATAAATCATATATATATATATATATATATATATAAAAACCCCAACAAATGAAAAACAGGGTACAAAGCACAACTCAAAAAAATGTCTTATTTTAATTGTATTATGAAAATCATTTAAAAGATAGCAAACATGTTCTGGACTAACTGAAGAATAAATTAAATACTTCATTTTTAGTACTTGTAGACCCACATGCTACTGTGATATGTAAAACACAAAGAGCTCATAATTAAAACTAAAAATTAAATTACATATCATCCCTCCAGTGACATCTTTTGCCAGAAGCTGGAACTAGAAAAGTTAGCTGTCAGTATTGTCAAAAGCCTTAAATTCTCCACAGGTCCACATTTCTAGAGGAAAAGTCCCAACTTTTATAGTCTGTAAGCCTGCTACAAGCTTAAGTAAGGAACACTTCGTGTTAGAGCTGCCAGATGACCAGTAACAAGCTGTTCTAACCACTTCACCTCTATTTCAAGAAAGCAGTCAGGTGGTCTCCACCCTCTGCCTCACGGCTCCCCACAGCCTGCCGCTTTGAGTACAGGTGACTTACATTTCATTTCATCCAGAAGCTGCTTGCTGGCATCAAAGAGACTTCTGTACATAACGATGGACTTAGATAACTGGTCCTTTTCCTTTGTAAGTGCTGCCATTTGTTGCTGCTTTTTAACATCTAAGAAAACATTTCCATATAATTTAAACAACTTATAAACTTGTATGCCATAATATGATGCATATGAAAAGCAGAGCAAGGTTATCTACAGTACCACTAACAACAGAGTATAATAATCTACTCTCCTAGAGACTTACCATTATAAAACATAAATGGCAGGCTATATGATTCTAATGTTCTTGATAAAGTTGACAGCCGAGGCTCAAAGATAATAAAATATTCAGTACTATCCCTTCCAGGGCTATTTTCTGCCAGCACTAGAGTCTGTGTGAGGAAAAGAAGGAATGAGAAAAATAAGATTAAAAAAGAGAGCGAGCGACATTCCAATGTTACATTTGTTGTCATACAGCTACAAACAAGCAGTCAAATCTGACAGTGAGAAACACTGGCTGACTCTTCAGGTTTACTAAACCACCATCACCACCATGCAGGACACAAAATATTTCACCTTTGATCTTAGTCGGAGGCTCAAATGATGGAACGAGTGCAACTTAGCAAAAGCTACTTAGAAAATTAAGGGGAGGTTGTTTCCCATCACCCTATCTGTACCAATGGCCATTTCTATCTCACCCTGCAAAATTATTTTGATTCAATCCTTTAGGCAGAAGCAGGGTAAAACTTGCTAATGGAGTAAAAGTTATAAAAAATATTCACAAAGAAATACTCAGAGCACAAAGCTAGGTCTAAGTTACAATTGTCACCATGGGAGACCAGTCCCAGGTGACAGAACGTGAGGCCCCTGAAAATATTAAAGACTTGTTTTTAAAACTTTCATTTTTTTTTCATTTCACAAAAATATACCTGAGCTCAAGACCCAAGCAAATAATTAGCAACTGATACAATTATAGATATTTTAATAAAAATGTATTTTCAGTTCTATAGAAAAAGAACTTAGGTTCTTTGCTCTCAAGAATACAATATAAATACAATAAAAAAAAAAAAAGAAAAAGAAAGCAAAAAATCCTAAACTGCTAGAACATTGTAGATCATAAAAACATAAAACTATAAACATTTATAATTTTTTTTCTTAAAAACTAAAGAACACAAGTCATGAATAAGCCAATTCTCTGTTCTATTTAGATTTTGAAAGCTATCAGCAATGTATATATAGGAATGTTAAGTACATATAAAACATTTCCATTAAAAAAGTAACATATTTTAACTTGCTTGCTTACACTTGACTTGTTAATGACAATTCATGAAATGTTATCCATTTAAAATGTTTTTAAATAATACTGATAAACCACACTATAGTGATACCTTTGGGTGCCAAAAGCTTAAGCTTGAAATTTTAACAATTCCTTAAGAAATAGGAAACAAGTATATCACTAATTGTTTCCTTACAAATTTGTTTTCTAGGATAATGAGAAATATGGCTAATTAAAGTTTATTTTACTAGCTATCAAATGTCCGTTAAAAGAGGGGGATCGAAGCTATATCAGTTTACCTCTTCATCAGCAACGTATAAAAATATCAATTCCCCTGGTGAGGATAGCATTTCACACTAATAATTATTGCTTTAACTAGCTGTTCTTAAAGCATTACCAAATTCATACTTTTTGTTTTTAATGGCCATTTATTCTAATTCAAAGAATTAATTTTCTTTATTCATTTATTTTATACGAGACTGCTAAAAATCATCAACACAGTTACTTCTTTTATTTATTTCCTTCTTAAAATCTTCTATCGTCCTCTTGATAAGTGATTTTAAGTCTGAGTTTTGCTTTTCTGGTGTGTTGGGGTATCCAGGGCTGGCTGTGGTGGGAAAGCTAGGTTCTGATGAAGCCAAGTAGTCTTGGTTTCTGTTCCTTGTGTTCTTGCCCTTGCCTTTCGCCATCTGGTTATCTCTGGTGTTAGCTGGTCTTTCTCTCTCTGACTGTGGCTTGTCTTTCCTTCAAGCTCAGATGCCAATAATCATGGGAGACCAGGTCTCTCTTCCAGCTGTTCTTCAGTCCCTGAGTCTGGAGCCCGCCTCCAGCTGGCTCCTCAGCATAAGTGGGCAGGTAGCTTTCTCTCTGCACTGCTTGTATATGGAGATCTGGTGGGCCAGGCAGGGTTTCTGGCCACAGGTGGAGGCAGGCAGGCTCTTACCTCCCGGCTTTTCCTCAGTCCCTGCGTCTGGAGCCCACCTCCCACTGGCTCCTCAGCACAAGTGGGCAGGTAGCTTTCTCTCTGCACTGCTTGTCCAGTTACTTCTTTTAATTCTGTTTATTACATGCTCATAAGAGCTTAATATATAATAGTTAAATAAATATACTCTATGAAAAGGAATTTGGCATATGAGATGGACCCATGCATATAAGAATGAAAATGAGACTGTTTTTAGAAGATTTCAGATCATGCATGCAAATAATACAGACTATAAAATGATAGAACCTATGAATCTGATACACGACAATGTCAGACCATGATGTAGAACATTACATACAAATACTAACTGTATTTGGGCTGGTGTTTCAAATACATTATTGAAAATGATGGCTCAGCAGTAAAGGATGAAGACTCAATGTTCATCTCCTAGCATCCAGCCACCAAGTCATAAATAAGAACTAACACCTTTTCTCTCATTCATGTAGTATTGACATGTAAAGCCAAGCAAGACAAGGCTCTCCTGTTTATTCAGTGGAACAGGAAGGACCTCAGGTGGCAAGGGGGAAATTCATACATATCAAGTTTAGACTTTATATGCAGCTTCTGGGAAACAACCACATTTCTGACGAAGCTTCAGGCAGAGAAGTTTCAAATGTATATGGGGAAGGAAGAGGGAGGCTCAAGAAAAACGAGGCTAAGTACTCCTCCAGCTCTACTCCACCTGACATGTTAAACCAGCTTATCTCCTCTAAAAAAGCAGGTGTGCGTCTTTTATTACCTAATTTTATCGTGCTGTAGGAGAAATTCACTTTATTTTCCACTATAACAAGAAGAACCAGGAAGAGCTGACAACAGTGGCAACTGACATGTCCTCAACATGAAGAGAGTCAGAGGTAGCATGGTAGACAGGCTGAGGGAACAGCCTCTGCTCAGGCACCACAAGGGCTGTCTTAACAGAGTTCTTCAAGGTGATGCCAACTCTCTAAACATTTCCAAATTACAACAGTAGCTCTTTATATAAAATCTACACACTTTTAAATGTTGATACCACTTCAGTTAATGAAACCATTTGGTTATTCACTGCCCAATAGATCAACAAGTACTTAGGATAGATAAGTTTACAAGCTCCGGTTTACAAGTCTAAAGTTACTTAAAAAGTTTAAAATGGATTATACACAAGGATGAGCAACAACAACAAAAGAAGAAGTGCTATTGGTACTTACAACTATTCAATAAAGATTCTAAAAAAAAAAAAAAAAAATCAATGAATTGGAAAAAGGATCAAAATAAGATTTTTTTGGTCTGTTTAAAGATTTAAGAAACAATTTTAAATTATTTTAAATTATGTGTAAGTAGGTGTGTGTTCCTGCATGTGTGTATGTGCACTCGAGTGCAAGTTCCTACAGACAGCAGAGGCACTGGACCCCTTAGAGTGGGAGTTTAGGGAGTTGTGACCTGGGAATTGAGCCCCGGTCCTCTGGAAGACCAGTAAGAAGTACTCTTAACTACTTACCCATCTCTTTAGTCAAAAATTTAAAAAACAAAACAAAACTGGAGCATTGTGAATACATGTGCTACCAATGTACCATAAATAAATAAATAAATAAATAAATAATCTAAAAAGAAAACAAATACTTAAAACTAACCCTGTCCAATCTTTTACAAAGAATACTGCTCGGGACCAAAGCTAGGGCCTCACACTTGAGTGCTCTAACAATGAGCCATTCCCAGCTCATTTAAAACTTAATTTTGATAAAGAAAGAATCAAGCCCAAGGATGACTTGAACCTTCATCTGTATCACACAAACCCAACCCTCTTGCCTCAGCATCCTGACAGGGACACAAGCCTTGCCACCAAAAACTTAAGTTACATTGCAAACCTGACTAGAATCTGTAAAAATTTTCATATCCAATAGTGCATGTAAGAAGCACTTGGTGTGATGGTTCGTCCTACAAATCCCAGAATACAGAAGTTTAAAGTCATCCTGGAAAACACTCTCCCCCCAAAATATTACACAGTTTTGGTAGAAACATAAATTTATGTGTATTATTTTATGACCAGGTACTTTTCTTTCTATCTGCGGAGTCAATCAGTAAATCTGTATCTACTTATCTATCCACACACCAATGATTCTAAAAATAAACATAGAAGAAAACCGAAACATTTCTGATAAAAAAAGAAAAGAAAAACTTTGAAAAGGAAATAAATTTATACCAAGTTGACAATAAGTGTAATCACTTTATTAATGATACAGGCTTTTATTTAACAAAGAAATATTATCAAAAATAAGCAAAACAAGATTAAAAAATTCTTGCAAAAGCTGTATCCTATAATATTAAAAAAATTCAGTAACCTCAAAAATTCAGATCCTCCACCCTACAGTGAACGCACTAGGCTGTGCTGGTGTGTATATACTATAACTTCAGATGAGTCTGCACCAGAGGCCAGCCACTGCTATTTCTGTATGGTTAACAATATAACAATTACTTATGGAGGTCTTTTTATAGTACATTTTAAAACTATTTTCATTTTAGAAAATTAACAATGATAGGCTAACAATTTATTAAATTTTTACCTAGTCTGTCTGAGTAAAGGTGGCTCTGGGTCCAATTTGTAATAGCAAAATCACAGATATTTCAACAGAGTTTAAATTTACTGCGCCAGACACAAAACACCAGACCATCTTCCTAGATGAATATACAGATTGTATTATGTACATACAGATTCCAGATGTATATACAGATGTATTATGTACAGACAGATTCCAGATGTATATACAGGTTGTATTATGGATGTTGGAAAAGATCTAAGAAACTCACCGTGATTTCAGCAGAACCATTCACAAAAGGAAACTCAAGTGTTCTAACCTTCCCGATGAAGAGTGGGGTATCAGTGTCCTCCTCATTAAAGCCTTTAATGGTTGCTACTACAGTGCCAACCAGATCCATTCCAGTATGATTGCCGTAATTATCCTTAAAATACACAACGGAAAAGAACTAATTAGCAGAACTGGTTAGAAGACAACTGAGAAGAACATTATAAATCAGAAACAAGACAAATTCTCTATTCATTGATATCTCAAAGCAAAAATGTTTACAGATATTTAATTTATTTAAGTTTTTCCTGTCGGTTTAAACTGAATGATCAATATTACTCTGTAATAGCCATTCTGAACCTGAATTTCAAAGCAATTACTCTTGTTAAACTCTGTAGCGTTTGAGGAAGACATAAGACATTACTGTAATACTGAGGCGTAGGTCTTTGACCAAGGTCCTGCTGGCAATTGAGCGAACATTAGAAACAGCTGGCGTAGCTGGTTGGACGTCAGGAACCAACTTCATAGGCTGATTGGGCAAAACATCAACTATAACCTTAAAAACAAAAGCAACAGTTGTATTAAAAATTCCCTGCTTTGAGTACTTTACTACTTCAGAGGAAAAGAAAAAAATAACAGCATATATTAAATAAAAAGTTATCCTCAAAAATTTTCACTAATTTCTTTAAAATAATATAAGTTTATTTTATCCTAATCTTTCTGAAAATTATATTATAAAAGTCTGTGCGTCAGCCAGGGCTACACAGAGAAACCCTGTCTCGAAAAACAAAAACAAAACAAAAAAAAACCAACAACCAACCAAACAAACAAAAATCTGTGCTTAACCACATTTTATTTGCAATGGATCAGTTATCTATCATCAATCACTGGTCTAAAAATATCAAATGGAAAATTCTGGAAGTAAACAGTTTATAAAATTTCATAACTTACTTCCATATGTTACTATAATATCTTGATTTTATTATTGTTGCTAATCTCGTGTGTCTACTTAATTAAGCTTGATCAGATGAATAAATACACAGGAGAAAGTCTGGTACTGCCTGTGGTTTCAGGGACCCACTGGGAGTCGTCATATGCCTCCTATGAATAGGGCAGTGACTTTTGCATCTAATAATTAATTCACTTTAAAAACAAATACTTCATTTATAAAATGAGCAAATACCATGGTACATAAAAATAAATATACAAACCTGTTCACTGCTGAGCATATTTGTTTTATCGATCATGAAATCAAACTGGATACAGTAGGCCCCCACCTTGTTAGGGATGGTTTTCTCCCTAAAACAAAGAGGTAAGAACAATGTTTTTTAATGGAGTAAATGAATTAAAAGCATTGATATTTGTTTCCTTTCATAACAAGCAAAGGAATAAGAGAATTACTGACACTGCACACTCTTTTGTTCACTTAACCTTTTTTTAGATTTAGTTATTATATCTATGAATAGTTTTATCTTCATGTTTGTATATACACCACGTGTGTGCGCCAGAAGTCATTAGGTGGTGTTAGATTACCTGGGACTCTGCGTCTGGAGTTAGAGATGGTAGGGTGCTAGAGACCAGACTCATGTCCCCTAAAAGAGCAGCAAATACTCTCAACTGCTGAGCTATTGCTCCAAGCCAGTATTTTACATATGTCTAATCCTAGGACCTCTTACCTCTGCATTTGTTCACACAAGACCCAGAACTAAGGCTCTAGCTATAGCAAAAGCAGAAATAACAGTGATATAAAGATATGAAAGTAAACACACACACAAAAAACCATAATAAATTATGTGACTTTGGATTTTGCTTCATTTCTATATTATTAATTCCCAACTAACAGTTTTATAGTTTAAAAGTTATAGGTCACCTTACTAACCTTCCATGCGACTTTCTTTTCAGGCATTATTATTCACGGACTTTACATAGTCAAGCTGTTTATTGTGATTTAATTACCAGTGAACTATATTCAACCATAATGAAATATGAAAGTTATAGCAAAAATTAAGCAGTAGTGCTTCAAAGTAGCAGAAAAAAAACCCACAAAAACAAAAAACAAAACAACAAAAAAACCACCTTCCCTGAAAACAGTTACGTTAAAAATCGCTTTCAGATGTTTACAAGGTAACAGCTAAAAGGTATAACAAAGTAGGGATGGGAAGCCTGAGGCCTGAGTTTCACTTGTAAGACTGCATCACTTCTGGGAGCCAATTCTAAAGGGCAGGTAAACCTAAGGCAAATGGATTACCAAGGGAAATGCAATCCACCTCTGAATTATTTTCTTCTTCTCTGACAAGAGAAGCAAATGTAAACCTTCTCTGGGAAGACTGTTATTCTCAACAGACAAGCATCTCCACAGATAATGATGCCTAAAAGCTAAACAAAATGACAATATACATACATACATACATATATACACACACACAAACAAAAAAATCAGGCACATGAAGAAGCAAAGAAGCTAGACTAAAAATGAGCAGAGACAAGAGACATCCTAGGAACGCAAGGGAACTCTAGACAGATGTTCGCTATGCAGGCTGATGACGAGTAAGATTTAAAAAACTAACAAGAGTATAGGACTTTGAAAGGAAAATCAAGAAGGAAGGACTGGGTTGCACGCATGCATGCACACGCACATACACGAACTCATGTGTGCGCGCACACACAGACACACATACACACCCCAGGCACAACATAGTAGAGGGTATGTAGAGCAGGGTGTGCCAGAATGTGGGTACATATGGGCCTGCGTTGCTCAAGATATTAGGCAGTGGTTGAGCATATAGGAACCCAGGATAAGCAAAAGTTTGGACGCACACAGGACCACAGGGTATGCTAACCAGAAGCCACAGTGTGAAACAAAGTTGGGACAGACAGACCAGGAGTGGCAGGGGCACTATGATGCAAGCAAGGGCATAGATCTGCTGGGAGTAGGCTCACAAGGTACCCCAGACACTCAGAAGAAGGGAGACCTAAACAGGGTCAAGTTAGAAAGAAGTACAGGGTGGAACACAGCATTCTGCCAGCACACAAAGGAAACACAGGCTAAGTCTCATTGATCTACGGAGTCTAACAGTTTTCCTCCACTTTCTGAACAAACTAATACAAGGGACAAGACCAGGTGGGAGAGGAAAAAAAAAAGGTTACTCGAATAAAAGAAAACCAACTGCAGATGTACAAGTCCCAATGAAGACACATAAGTAACATACAACATCAAGACAACATTCTACAGTAAGGGGTCCAATGAGAGCAACTGCCAAGACATCTCACAGAAGACCTGAATGCATTCCAGAAGGGCACACACAAACAGCTGAATGAGATAAGGAACTTGATTCAGGATCAATTAACTGAAATTTTCAAAGTCAAATAAAAAGCCTGATAGAAAGCCCATCAATAGACTGATCATGTGCAGGGCAGAGTCCCACAGAGAAACTGTACGACCATGTTCACTGCTGCCGTAATAATAACAGCTAGGAAACTGAACTAGTCTCTAGATGTCCAACAAATGATTGCTGCATGGCCGGCAGTGGTGGCACACGCCTTTAATCCCTGCACTCAGGAGGCAGAGGAAGGTGGATCTGAGTCTTGAGGCCAGCCTGCTCTATAGAGTAAGATCTAGGACAACTAGGGCTATACAGAGCCCTAGTTGGAGCCTTAACGGAAAAGATTACCCATTAATGAAAATGTCATACAGACAGACAATGAAATTTTATTCAGCTATAAAAAATTAAATGTGCTAGAAATGGGTATAGCTGGAAGGTATATTAAAGGTATTTATGAAGGTAAGCCAGACCCAGAGAGATAAATGTTCCACATTATTTCTCATGTGGATCACAGGTCTGAATTTTTATAACTATGTGTTTAACTTGGAATATATATGTATATAGAGAGAGCAGAAATCTAGAAAGGGGGCACATGGGTAAGGGAGGCCTGAAGGTGGGCCACAGTAGAACACATGTGGAAGGAATGCTGTCAGTGAGGAAGAGCTATGTGGGTGGAAATGAGGAAGGGTGGAGGAAGAGGCAAACAAAATTTAAAAAGTAAAGAAACTGACTGACAGTCCTCATAGGTTCAGATAGTTGACACCTGATCCTAATTGGTGGCACTGGGATTAAGAGGGTCAGCCCTACTGAAGGAGTCAGTCACTGGAGGTGGGCTTGACAGTTCAACACCCACACCACTTCACTCTCAGTTTTTTACCCTTCAAATCCCTGCGTCTGCCTATATGCTATATGCTATATGCCTATTGCTATGCATCTGCTGCCATAACTCCCACCAGGTGCCTATTGCTATGCATCTGCTGCCATAACTCCCACCAGGTACTCACAACTCATCTACCTGGAACCTTACACCCAAATGAACTCTTTGGTTTCCGGCCATGTTATTTAATAAAAGAAAGGAGGGGGAAAAAAAGTATTTTATGAGGTAATTTTAAACACACACACACGAAAGCATGAATATTTTTTTAAATACCAATTTCTATCAGGTATCAGGTACTAAGGAAAAATCTTATGTGGATAATCCAAGAAGAGATGGGTAACCAAATATCTCAGTGCCACGCTGGGTTTGGTGGCTCACACCTTTAATCTCAGCACTGGGGAGGCAGAGGTAGGTGGATCTTTGAGGCCAGCCTAGTCTACAGAGGGAGTTCCCAGACAGCCAGGGCTGCACGAGAAAGCTTGCCTCAAGGGGAAAGAAAATTCCCAGTGCCAGGTGTGGGATGGGCATGAGTTGTTAGCCAGAAGCCCTAAAATCCACTCAGGCCATCATGCTTGCATGGCAAATATTTTACCAACTGAGCAAAGAGTTTGTTAAAAGATACCTACACAAAGAAAATGGTCAAATCTTCCCTATTAGGTTGAGAGTGACATTAAATGACACTATCATCAAAGACACTTAGAAGCCCTAGTGGGTTAGCAACCAACAACAACCAACTAACCAACAGTTCCCACAGGAAGAGAAATGTCACAATTTATGGACATCTGAAACAAAAAAAACTAGAAATTAAGGAGTTGAGAAAAGATACTTACTACAAAGTTAACAGACACAACTCAACTAGATTTCTATAACAATGGTAAGCAGAATATAAAAAGCTTAATAATACTGTAAGAAAAACAACAACAAAAGCCTAACTGTTTAGGAATTTAGGGAAAGATGTGCAAGACTTTTTGAAAAAAACCTGGAGCACTGTAAGAAAAATTCAAGAAAAGAATACAAGTACATACCATAATATGAGAGTGGGAGATTCTCCCAGACTCTCCCAGATTTCTACCCTCACAAAATTCTTATCAGTTTTACCATTTGAGTTTTGTTATTGGAACCTGCTGTATTATATTTAAAAATTATATGATATTGCAGGACAACAATAGATATTAGACTTCTAAAAAAATTGTAGTATTGGCATAATGTAGGCAAATGAGCCAATAAATCAATGTGTGGTCCAGAAACGGGCAGACAGACATATGCATGGATTCATGGTTTATTTTTAAAGTTGCTTATTTTATGTATACGGGCATTTTGTCTACAAGTATGCTTGCATACCATGGGACTATAGTTACAGACAGTGGTGCTCTACCATGTGGGTGCTGGGAATTGAACCCAGGACCTCTAGAAGAACAACCATTACTCTTAACCACTGAGTCATCTCCCCAACCCCTGGATTTATGATGTATAACACAGCCGTCACTGAAGAATATTCCTTTTCTCTCCCCACGCTCCCTTCCCCCTTCAAAGAAAATCAATCCAAAATACCAAAGCAGAATCAATTTCAGGTGTAACTATAAAGAGAGTTAACACAGCAGATCTGAAGTGTTCTTCTTAGAAAGACCTATTCACAATGTTTGCCTTTGTCTGGCATTTGTGAGGCTATATTCATGAGAGTTATTTTGTACTTGTCTATGTGGCTTATATTGAACAGAACATTTGTATTCTATAGCTCATGCTAAATGCTTGCTTTTCTCCTGGAAACCTGCAAATATGATATGTGTCATTTAGAGACTGGTATAAAAAGTCTTATCAGCTCCCCTTCATAGTATTGGAGAATTAAAGCACACACTATGAGATCCAGCAGGAGAGACACTTTGAAGCCTCCAACGGCTTTCCCTTGGATATTTGCACACAAGTCTGTGCAGATGTTGCTCTGTGAGCTTTGCTATAATGATTCATAGCAGTGAGTGAAATTACACTAAGTTCAGTGGGTCCTCCTACTAGTGAATCATCAAACCAACTGACCGTGGGAATTGCCTACATCATAATATAGACTGAATGCTTTTATAATCCAAATATAAACAATTCTTAAAGATGATTCACGATAAAAGAGAGGCTCAACGCATCTGAGTACATAAAAATCTAGAACTTGTGTTCAAGAGACCATGAAGAGTATAGATACTAGCCTCACAATGAACAAAGATATCTAACAGAAATTATGGCATTCCATGACTGCAGAGAAAATCTCTTGGGTACTATACTGATGCAGCACCTGTCAATAAAAGCTGATTGGCCTGTAGCTGAGGCAGGAAATAGAAGGTGAGACATTTGATAGGCAAAAAGCATTCTGGGATAGAGCCAGGGCAGGAGACTGGTCCAGGAAAAGAGGAGGACATATGCTTAGGCGCTGGAGGTAACCAGCCACACAACCAAGTTAGAATAGAAATAATGGGGTGTCAACTTACGAGCTAGTTGGAGAACAGCCAAAGCATATTGCCAAAATGTTTGCATCTATATTTTGAATCTGAGAGTGCTTATTTCAGGAACTTGGGGCCAGGAGGAAAACAGCCCTTTACACATGACTAACCCTAGAACTAAGGAACCTAAAAGCTGGAGGCTGGAAAATTCAAGCCCAGCCTGAGTTGGCTTAGTGCACACAGTGTTCACTGCACAAGCATGAGGATCTGAGTTCAGACCCAAACACCCAGATAAGAAGGTGAAGTGGTGATACATGTCTGCAACCCCACCACTCTTCATGGCTGGCAAGCTGCAGGTTCACTAAGGTCCTGTCTCAACAGAGTGCAAAGGAGGAAACACCTGATGCCCACCTCTGGCCTCTGGCCTCTGACCTCCAGGAGCAGCTGCACACACATTCATACAACACACATTAAAACAAATGCTTGAAGAAACGAGACTGAGTGCTCAACACCATGAGGACACTCTTTCCAGAGGCTCTAATGTTAATGTAGAGCCACCTTCCTCAAAACCAGTTTTTACGGAGCAACATTAAAAACAAAAGACAAAGCAACTGCAGCAAAAATCAAACATGCCTTTCTCCAAAGAGCTTCTGAATGAAAGTGTTAAGAAATAAAGTCAGTATTTTTTTTCCTTAACCATAAACTACTTTTCCTTAGGTATCGCTGCAAATTCACTGACCTGAATTACTCTATCCTAAACATACATAAAAATATGAAATTACTTAAGCGGTACCTGAAATAGAAGCAGCCATCTTCTTTGTCGTTATCTTTTATTTTATTACAACTGAAGGTTTCTGCCTACAAAAGGGAACAGAAGAGGGAGAAAACAAATGTTACCAGAGTGTATCAGGATGAAAATGTGCACAGGCGAAAAAATACAGACTGCATTTGGATTTATACATTTAGTACCACTGGACTGCTAGTCTTAAATTAGTAAAAGATTCATATTGCCCGGCTGGTAATCTTTAGTCTGTTAAACAAGCTAGATTTTTAAAACAGATTATTTAAATGAACCATTAACACTTAAGTGGATTATTAAATCGTGTGCTCTGACAAATTCTGGGATTTGGTTTCCACTTTGAGATTTATCTCATACTGTACTTTACGGGAGCCAATGGCTGCAACTGACTATTGAGTACCTGAAATATTTCTGTACTGAGATATGTAGTTAGGAACACTCTCATTATTGAACACTTTGAAAACGTCAGGCTAGAAACATGTCTCACTGTGTAAGAGCTTGCTGTGCAAGCATGAGGACCTGAGTTCAAATCCAAGCACTAACATAAAACACTGGGCACAGATGTGTCTATCAGTTGCCCCAGCACTGGTGGTGTGGAAACTGGAAGACTCCAAGATCCTGCTGGGTAGCTAGCCCAGTGACCGAGCTTTTGTTGGTGAGAGAATCTATTTCAGGAGAATAAAGAAATAATAGAACAAAGGCAGATACCTACCCCCTCCTCCAGCATCTGCATGATGGGAGCACATATCTGTGCACTTATATGTATGGAGCACATACTTACATGCACAGACAAAGTTAAATACTCAAAGAACGTACAGTCTCACATTTTAAAATACCAAGGACATGTTGAAGTGGTAACTTTTGATATAGTAGATGAACAATATTTAAATTATCGTACTTCTTTTTTGCCATTTGATTTTTGTTTGTGGTTTTGAAACAGAGTCTCTCTATGTATCCCTGGCAGTTCTGCGATCTGCCTCCCTAGTAATGGAATTGAAGGCAACCTTGATGACTGAATACATTACACTGTTTTAACCTCTGACCTTGCCCACCATTACTCACATTTGCTGGTGGCCGGCTCACGCCACTGGACAGCTTCCACATTCTCATGGAAATACGTGTCGGATTAATATTTTTGATGACAGTACCACCTTCAGAAATCACACTAACCATAAAATCTGTCAGGTAAACATAAAATTTACTTATTTAATAATAATGTTCTGGTAAAGAAAGTAAGACTATTCAATGACTAAAACAAAAAGTAATGAGATCATAACTTAACCAGCAATCTCCAAAAAGGTAATTGTTAATCACAGACAACTTTCCAGGGCTGAGTATGAACATCAAGTTCTCCTAGATAAATCTAACAGGATTGTCTTCACTAATAATATTTCCTTGTGGTAGCTTCAGTTTGCCATTATGTAAATTAAATCTAGCATGCAAATCCAGAATGGCATGACTGATGTACTTAGTATCTAAGAAGTAGGCCAACTGGTCACAGTATTATATGCCACATATACTTCTAAAACAAAAATATTTTACCTTCTTTCATGCTTTAACAATGTAAAGTAGCAAAGTATCATAGGTAACATCCCCATCATATTTACCAGATATATACAATATTGTGTACCTCTCAGACTTGTTAAAAATCAAAGAAAAAGATTTTAATTTCCCCCAGATTTAACATAAAATGTATAAAGTATAAAACCTATGAGTATGTGTATTTTAATTAGTAACAGTGTTAAACCATTTAACCATAACCGTTTGGTGTGCTTCGTTATTTGCATATAAGTGCACACAGACATTCATCTCTTCATGAAATGACAAGATTCGTAGAAAGTTATTTGAATACAGGACATACTAATTTCCTATTGACAGCAATAGCCAGCACCTATGATTACTGAGTCATATCCTACATTAGCCTGTATCTACT
Organism: Rhynchomys soricoides; assembly: GCA_019843965.1. Taxonomy (NCBI): domain Eukaryota; kingdom Metazoa; phylum Chordata; class Mammalia; order Rodentia; family Muridae; genus Rhynchomys; species Rhynchomys soricoides. The sequence continues at coordinate 636,376 of JADRCH010000066.1, read as the reverse complement.
GAAACTGTGATGTTCATGACTAAAACAAAGAATCTGAGTAGCTGTTTAGTGGACGGCCGACGTTCTGAAATGCTTTAATACATCCTGATACAACTGACTTCTACCCAATTTAAGGTAAACTGTCCTCGTTCCAATGGCTTTAAGATAAAAGCATAGCATAGATAACAGAGTTGATCTACATACTAGTCACCATTTAGTTTTTATTTCTTTGTTTTGTTTTTTTGAAACCAAAAGTTCTTTTTCTGTAGCCAAAGTTGGCCCCAGTTTTGCTGCAATCCTTCTGCCTTAGCTTCCAAAGTGCTACCCTAGTCTTTGGCTCCCATTCAAGGTGGACGCCTTTAGACTCTGACTACTAGTTTATATGTGAACTTTCGTTCTTAAAATAAAAGAACAACAGGGCGAGGGGAGAGACTGTTCAGTCTTACGTACTTATTTTATCAGCTAAAGGTAACAGCATGCATGTGTTTATCATGCTGACATTAGACATAATTTCTCCCTAATATTACTGTAAGGGAACTGTCATTAGCGTATTTTAATACTCCCCAGTACTTACCAGTGAATATGTCCCCCGCTATAAAACAGGCATCTTTGTCGTATTTAACATTGAGGCGAATGGGCTTTTCAGGGTCTGGAAGAATCATTAACTTAATTGTAGGCCCTTCTACAGTACTCTTATTGTAGACGCCTTTAACCTGCACAGTGTGTTCTCCCCTAACAAGACGGAAAGAAGGTTCAAATTACATCGGTTAGAACTAAAGCTTAACATTCTTAGAGGGCAATTTTATTCCTACTCCAAATTAAAATTCTTGCCTAACACTAAACTGAAGCATAGCTATTATAACTTTAAATTCATAAATTAATAAGAAAAATCAATTTCTGAACCACCAATACTGTAAAACTTTCATTTCTTACCTTGGAGCAAAAACAGTGAATACCCCCAAATTAGCTCTGCCCTTATCATCTGTTTTATGCTGCTGGTTTGAAGGTACTAGCTACAAATAAAACAAAATAAAAAGGCCAATTAGAAAATTCTAGAAACCTGTCAAGTTCTTGTTTATTACCATGTTTCTAAAATGTTCTTATTTTAAGTTACATGTGCAAATAACTATAAAACTAAACATTTCAAATCTAAAATTAGTTGAAAAAATATGTAATCACAGGCTCTAAAACTCACTTAAAAAGTTATCAAGTTGCAGAATTCTATATTAATTGTATTGTATATCAGGTGAATGTCAAAGTCTGTTTACAACTGGAAAGCACAGAATTATACACACATAATCCTCAAGTGTGGGTATTACAGACTGTCTTCATTCTTCCTTTTTACCTCTCTTGGCCTATACTCAGGCATGTGTGTTTTCGTTTTTAAGATTCAAGTGTGCTTTCTAAATTTCTGCTGCAACACTAACCTTCATGGTGATAACATACATTTAAAGTGATTGTTAGTGACCACTTTTCCTAGTAATGATTAAGAGTTGTAGGTGCTTAATAGATGCTTCTCTACAATCTAGAACCATAGTCATATATATTGTCAACCTGGAAATAATCACTATTTAATTTTCTTAGAATCAAATATTCAAAAGAGAGTTTTTAAGCTGCAGCAGCAGAAGCCCAGACCCGAAATTCTAACTCTCAACTCTACGTAAGAGAACACAAAGAGCAGTTTGCAGAGGTGCAGGCCGACAAGGATGACAGTGTGATCAGGACGGGGAAAAGGAGGAGTAATTGGAAAGTCTGTCCTGTAGCCTGTCTAATTTACCTCTGGACCAATGATCAGTCAGTAATCTTGATCCTAATCAGAGATGTCTTGGATCACATTTCTTTGATAGCCCTCCCAAGTCCTGATTTTCATGATTTTACTAGGGACATAGACCATGAATATCATATAATATATAATATCATTTTTGGTACTTTAACTTTTAAAGTACCACATCAACTTTTGAAATTAACGTATGAGATTCTGGGAAATGTGAGTTGGGATTCTGTCTGAATTAATTAAGTCTGTCAGTTTTGTACAGTATCAACATTCTGTTTATAAAACATCTGTGGAGTGATTCTGAAGACACTCTGAACATAATCTCAGGAGCATTCTTAGAATTGGGAACAAATTAGCTATGAATTCCCTTCAACCTATTGATGAATTATTAAAAAAATAAAATAAAATTTACCAGGGCCTTCCCTTCTTAACCTTAACTTCTCAAGGTCAAGGTTGAGTAAAAATGGCCTCCAATTTACACCAGTGCCTGAAGTCTCTACTAGATTCTGAACAGCTAGCTCTCCCAATTGACATGGAAACAATGAATACCTAAACTACAAGACTATGCTCATAATTTTTCCATGAAGGGCACAGAACCATTACCCTAGAAGCCAGCCCAGTCCAGTTCTAGCAGCACCGCCCACAAGTCTGTAGCTCTTTGTAAGAGAGAAACCATCTTAACTGCAGTGATGGCACCTTGCTATATTGGTTATAAGCTACAAACTTCACTTTATCAAATGTAAAGACTCCTTGATTTATATTAAGCAGTAATAAAGGTTACATAGGATTACATTTTTTTCTAAAGAGACCAAAATGTGACACCTAATACTACCATGAGGATAAAGTACTGTGTCTTTAGGGGGTGCAAGGGAAGGAGGTGCTAGAGATCAGACACACGTTTCTGTGCACGCTAGAAATCATTTTCCTACTGAGCTACACTGTCTTAAAATACACACTTTTTCTTAAAGATTAACTCATTTTTTTATCTGTGTATATGGGTGCTTTGCCTACATGTATGTCTATGCTCCAGTTGTGAGCCTGTGGAGGTCAGACGAGGGCATCAGATCCCCTGGGACTGGAGTCACAGAGGGTTCTAAGTTGCCACATTGATACAGAAACTCTGTCCTCTCCAAGAGCAGCAACTGTTCTTAACACTAAGCAGTCTCTCCAGCTCTGAAATTCAGACTTTTCAGTGAAAAATATCTAAGGAAGCTTGAAACTTACCCTTAAGCTGCTTGCTTTTATGAGACATATTTTAACATTTGGGACTAGAGCAGGATTATCCCACTGATCACAAAGTTGAACAATGAGAGGGTTCTGTAATTGTCTTCCATTAATCACTGGGATGGGCTGAAACAGATACAAACATTTAAATAAACACCAATAGGTACATGCCAAACAATATAATTACTTGTATAGTGTTGAGGTTTAGTAATTTGCTATGTATTGCAATGTTAAATAGTGTCCCCCAAGGCCTGGTTGCCCCCAAGGATGAGAGAAGCCACATGTATAATATGACCTTGCTCCTTAATTTAAAACTATTGGTTAAATAAATAAAGATGTTGACAGTCAACATCTGGGCAGAAGAGACATGAGCAGGGTTTGGGGTTCCTGGCTTTGGGGTCAGAGAAAAACCATGAGGGAGAGAAGGGTGTAGAGAGGATAAGACACCATGAGGTAAGAATCTTGAAATCATGGCCAAGACTGCTAGCCATTCGAGTTAAGAGTAGGCCAGACCGAACATGGCAAGTCATATTGTAGGTAGGGTTATAGGCAGGGAAGTAGACATAATACCATAGAGGGTAGATGTCTGCCCAGCTCTAGTGCTGACTAAGTCTTATTATAACAATAAAAGCTTCTGGGAACTGAATGATAGAGGTGAGATAGAAGCCACTGATTGAGATTAAATGATTTCTGCTACTTATTTATTAAGATTAAATAATCACTACTTTCATCAATGAAAATAAGCTCTGGGAAGCCAATTTAAGTATCACAAATGACCACCTTATAGGAAAGACTAATGCTCTGTTAAAAAGAAAAGCAGCATGACATACTTGCTTCTAGCACCTATCTTTAGTTTAATACTTCTGTCAGTTTTCAAGTTTTTTTGCATAGTGGCATTTAGCAGTAACATTTAGCTCCTGATTAAAGATCATACTAATAATCAGTGACATAAGTTCAAATGCTTGCTTTCTCTCTAGCAAGTATGGAAGGCTTGTGAAACCCTAGAAATCCATGTAGTGATGTATTTAATATTGGATATATTCAAAGGATACATTATTAAGCAAGATACCACATAAAGCATCAATCTCATATAAAAATTTAGAAGAAGGTGAGAAATAAAAGAGTAAAAAATGGAACCTGATTATTATCTCATGCCTACCCATGTTTTACTTCCTCTGCTCTCCTGTCTTATCTAACTGGTTCTCAAACTAGGTGGTAGGCTGCCAAAAATGGAAGAAAAAGTAATGCTTTGCTTCTAAAGAGTATTTCTCAGTAAAATAAGACTTAAATTTAAGCTTTAGTAGTAAGTTTAGTCATTTCACACTATACATTTTAAATTTGTAAAATTTTTATTTCTCAACAAAATGTTTAATTTTTGTTTTTTTTAAAACAAAAAAACAAAATGATTCAATGTAGACCAGGCTGGCCTAAACTCACAAAAATACCACCAGCCTAAATTTACTTGGATTTTAAAATTATCAGTAAATGAAAATCAGCAGAGATAAGGTTTGCCAGATGTTTGCAAAATTGGTATTTAAGACTTATGTATTTTCATAGCAAATTCGTATTGGTGCAATCAACTGACACCTGAAATATGCTTTATAAAAACTTCAACAAGGCTGGAAGGATGGCTTAGCTATTAAAAACACTTGCTATGTAATCATGAGGATCAGAGTTCAAATCCAGCACCCATGAAGGAAGCCAGGTGTTGAACACAAGCCTTTGACCTCAGCTCTGAGTGAGGTAGATGTCGGATGGTTCTGAGGCTGGCTAGCTTCTAGCCTAGCCAGGACCAATCCAGGTTCAGGGAGATACCCTATCTTGAAGGAACAGCTGAGCAACAGAGGGAGACACTCAATGAGAACTCTTCTAGCCTCTCTGTGCACATCCTGGTACATGTACACAGCAGTGCTCATCCAAGACTCCCCCCCCCCTCCCCATCACACACAAATAGACTAATCTTCAAGGAAAAAAACACTTGCAATAGAGTTTTTATTTCTTTAAGAGAACAATGAAACAAAATTAGCAAAAGTCAGTTGGCTGATGAAATGGGTTTCTGGCAAAATCAGTTTCATTATTGTTCTAATTTTTATCCATGTCTAGAACAGTTTTAAAGGTTTAAATTATTATATTCAGAATTTCAGAAAACTAGAACAGAGCAATTAAAGCATTAAGACTTACCTTGTTTTGTTACTATTAGTTATAATTATTGTTTCTTTAAAACAAAATTTATCTTTCCTAGTCCACCAAGGCTCTGAGAGCACTGAGTCTGTGTTACTAGCTCTTCCCATGAGGACATGAAGTTGCATACCTCTTTCAGCTCTGGCCAGTCGATAAGAAGCAGCCTGGATGGAGGTCCAGACACAAGGTGCACCCGAATAAAGTCAGAAAACTCTCGCCAAGTAAAACAAAGATCCTTGGGTCCAGGAGGACCTGGAGTAAATCTGATGCCTTGTACACTTATACTCTGCGTGTTGGCCTAGTGAAGAAAAGTACGTTGAGAAAACACAAGGCTGACATTGCTTAGTCTTATCATACACAGGCTGTTTTTGGGCACAGACTGAACCCATGCCAACACTGGCATACTCCATCCTTTTTATGGAGAAAAAATGGTATTTTTCTCTTCTTTCAGTGGCAGAGAATCTAAAAGACTGTGAGTATATCTCTTTTACCTTATTTTCTCATAATTTTCCTCTTTTTTAAAAAAACAAATAAACAACCATTTTTGTTTTGTTTTTTGTTTTGTTTTGTTTTTTGTTTTGTTTTTTACCAAAATGCTTAAGATCAAGTGTTTCACATTTTTGAGTTCTCTAAATTTATTTTTTCGTTTGTTTGAGATAAGATCTAGGTAGCTCTGGGTGGTCTGGAACTACACTATATAGAGCAGGCTATCCTTGTACTAAAAGAGATCACCAAGTAGCCTTGAACTTAAAAAGATTTGCCTAGCTATGTTCCCTAGTGCTGGGAGTAAAGGCAAATGCTACCATGCCACACCCAGCTTGGCTTGAGCTCTCTGAATTTTTTAATATTTGCATAGATTGGGTAAGATTCCTAAACTAGCCAGGAACTGGTAGTGCACACCTTCAACCCAAGCATTGGGAGTCAGAGGCAGACAGATTCTTTTGAGTTCAAGGCCAGCTTGGTCTACAGAGTGAGTTCCAGGACAGCAAGGTCTATACAGAGAAACCCTGTCTTGAGCACTCCCCCCCCCCCCCAAAAAAAAAAACCAGTCCTAATCTATAAATATAAAATACTCCAAAAGCTGGCAACTTTTGAGTATCATGTGAGTAGTGAAAACTTTTGGGATTTCAGAATATTTCACATGTTGTATTAGGAATGGTCAGTCTGTATCTGTGCTTCCCTTTACCTCAGAAGCCAGCACACGCAACTGAGACTTTCCCTGTAGCTTTTCTTTAGCTATTATCTAAAAATGATATATCTAAAAATGGAACCTTAGTATACCTTCCTGAACACCCTAAACCCTAACATGCATCCAACTCTTCACTATCCCCCCCTCTTTGTAACGACCAAGGTCCTTCCTGTACACCCTACTTTGCTACATTGTAACAAGCACACACCTTAACTAACCCCCTTTGTAACAATGAAGGGCCTTCCTCAACACCTTGCATTGTAACAATGAAGGTCCTTCCTGAACACCCTAAACTGTAACATGCATTATACATCTTCACTATTCCTCTGCTCCTCTTTTGTCAAGATGATATTCACACTGACTAGGGCTTTTGTCACTGCTTATCAATTATTCAGAATAATGGTTCCAAACCCTATTAATAAGTCAATGAATTAATAAGCCATTAATTTTTGCAACACGACTACATGGCTTAACTCATTCTAGACCAGAAATGGCACAAAAGTACTCACATTTTAATAGTGTCTGTTAATGATCTCATGTCCTATTTGTGTGGATATATTCCTATATACATTCAAATCTATTTTATGTGGATGGATGCTGTGTCTGCATTTATATCTATAAACCTCTTGTGTGTGAATGTGTACTTTTTAAGACAAGCCACACTATAAGCATGTTTATATGCTGAGGGAGTAATCTAGTGGACTGGGAGCACTGGAGGTATAAACAGGGCGACAAGAAGCACACTGTCCACACACACACTGTCCACACATAGCAACAAGCTTGGACATCTTCATTTCATCAACACATATAGTTAGAAAAAAAAAACAAAACCCACAATGGAATAACTTGAAATCTGAAAGAGCAGATTTTATATAAACATAACGAACTCATGAGAATTCTTTGGCATTAGAAACAATAGCCTAACAGGAAAAGCAGAAACCAGTGAGAAAGGCAACAGAGGAGGCTATTCTCATGATTATTCTGTCAAGTAAAAAGTATAATGCAGTCAATGAATCAGATCCTGTAGACCTGGGAGAACTCTTTTTCTAACCTACAGTGCTGGCAGGTTTTTTCCAAGACCCATTCCAGAATATCCTTTTACCTAATGCTGGCTTTGACCTTTCAAGAAGAGTGCTTCATGCTTGTTTTAAGCTCCAAGAATTCTATCAGGGCCTTTGCTTTTAAAGCTAAACTGAATTAACTGATGAAGGATAAAAACAGTAAATGTTCTCCTCAGTATCCTGCTTTAATGCAGGGGTAAGAACTAAGTTTTATTTGACTACCTAACTGAAAACCTACATGTAGTGTAAACACAGGTACATTATGTGTATAAAAACATATAGTGAAGTATTATAACAATCACAATCTGCTTCACCGTAACATGGTTAAATGGAAGGCAAGGATGGCTGCCAGTGAGTGGCGGGATCAGGGCAAACTTTCTGTTTACTTTTGTTGGCAAATGATCTGGGTCTCAAAGATGCTACCCCACAATTTTTTTAAATACAAGTTTTAATGTCTTTGAAGAATTTTAGATAGAATAATCAAGGTTGGCAAGATGACTCATCAGGTACAGAAGGTACCTGCCATCAAGTCTGAGTTTTATTGTCTGGGATTCCCGTGGTGGAAGGACAGAACTGACTCCCACAAGTTATCCTTGATTTCCACACCTGCACTATAGCAAGCATTAGCCAAGTGTAGTATATATACACTAACACAAATAAAAAAATTTTTTTTTGTTTTTGTTTTTTGTTTTTTGAGACAGGGGTTCTCTGTATAGCCCTGGCTGTCCTGGAACTCACTCTGTAGACCAGGCTGGCCTCGAACTCAGAAATTCGCCTGCCTCTGCCTCCCAAGTGCTGAGATTAAAGGTGTGAGCCACCACTGCCCAGCAAAATACTATTTTTAAAAATTAAAAATAATATATGTAAAGTTAAACTTCTACCTTTTCTCAAGCACAAATCCAATTTTACAAGGTAGCCATACCTCCAAAGTGGTTTTCAAGTTTGAGCTGTCAAGCCCGTCCCCAGAAATCGACAAAGTAGATAAGGAATCAGGTGAAAATGCTGAAATCTGATTTCCATACTGATCTGCAATTATTACAACTTAAAAAAGAAAAGTTTCAAGTTAAAATCCTTTTTCAGATGTATCTTACACATAAAATATACTTGAAAGCTTTAATTTACTTTCACACATTGGTAATATACATACATACTTATTTCTCTTATAACCATTAAACTATATCAAAAACCTGTGCAGGATTGTTTAAAAACTGCTTTTAATTTTTGAGGCATACTAATGTTAATATTATCTATATTTGTTAAGGTGCTAGGGATTGAGCACATACATGGTAGACATGCTCTACCAATGAGCTATATCCTAATGCCTAAATCAGACATTTTATTACAATTTAAAGGAAACACTTAATGGTATATAATTTTCTAGCTATAAGAAAAAAAAAAGGCTACAGAGGAATCTATTTATACTTTTAATACTGATAATTTCCTATAACAAATGCAAAATTTTTTAAATTAACTATCTTATAACAGAGTTTCAGTGTGTATGCCATGAAGTATCTTTCAGACCATATATTTTAAAATATTAATTGAAGCCAGCATCATACAAAATAAGTAGGTATACTAACCTATTTCTCCTTGAAGCTCTTGGCCCATCTGCACTGTTTTTCCTCCTTTTAACTCACATTTTAAATGTTTGGGATCATCAGGAAGTGATCTAAAATTAGTTTGGTTAAAAGGCTTTAATTAACCATTAATTGCAGAAAAGAAGTGAAGAGCAACAAGTACGTAATGTCCTAAAACACAACAGCACCCCTCTAAATCTTTCACTTTCCATAGCTATCGACAGTAAGGAAGGTTACATTATATTCTTTATATTGCATTAAAAGGAAGCTATGATAAGGAAATACTGTTGACAGAAGTAAGGATGAATCACAGTGCAGGCAGCATGGAGCAGGTGGGGGATTTACAGTGCTAGGCGTTACTGGACAGGCGACCACGGAGCTAGTGTGACAGCAGGGTGGTCTTTTGCTCCTTTATACTAAGCTCTACTCTTTTCTCTGAGTTATAAATATTAATTCTGATTGAACTCAGTCTCAAAATTCACCACTAACCAATGTGATAATTTCTTCTTCTAAAACCACACCCTGTCGTTTGTTTTCCGGGCCTCTGTTGTTTGAGTTAAAGGACCTTCCTTTGATGCACCGTTACAGCTGCTATGGATCAATAAAGTGCAGGGCTATAATCATGAAAGGATCAATCACTATCAGTCATATACAGTGCTACCACATGTAATTTCAGCATGTGAGAGACTGAGGCAGGAGGGGTAAGTTTGAAGCCATCCTGGGCTGCATAGCAGCACTGTGCCTCTAGCAAAAACCCAACAATGAACAACTATGTACAATGAAGATTTATTGTAAAGACAATCTCCGTATTTTATAGAAATTAAAATGTTTTTTCTTTTTTTAAATCCTCAAAGCAGCTTCTCCCCCCCTCCATAAGAGTACACTGCAGAGAACAATCCTGTTGTGGTATGCTAAGTCTGAAAATATTTGAAAATATAAACAAGTTCAAGTTTACCTTACTGTAAAGGCACTTTCCAGAGACACATGGTCATCCTGGAAAGAGACCTGGCAGTAGCGTACATCTTTAACAGATGTTGGTACTTGCACATCAGGAAGCAGACCTTGTACCAAATGTTCTTTGTTAACCTCAGGAGTCCAATTAACCTAGGAAAGAATTCATATAACACAAAGCTTATAGATAACTCAAAGCCTTCCCATAACCACTTACAGTCTAAAGATTCTTTTTCTTATTTTTCTTCTTCTTTTTTAATCTTTTGAAACAGGGTTCCAAGTAGATTAGGCTGCCCCCAAACTCATGTTGCTTAGGATGGGTATGAACTCATGATGCTCCGCCTTCCAACTGCTAGGATCACAGGAATGTGCCACTACACCCCACCTATTTACTGAAGAAGCTTAAAGCTATATTATAAGTTACCCCTCACATAGCCAAAGAAAAAGAAGTCTATTTTCTTCCTTTTTTAAAAAATGTATTTTCTCGAGACTGTCCTGGAATACTCTATAGAAACCTGGTTGGCCTTGAAATCAGAGATCTACCTCCCTCTGTCTCCCAAGTCCTGGCATTAAAGGCAAACATCACCAACTCTGCTAGAAAGTCACTTTATGATCAGAAATAACAGTATATAATAGTTACACATTTGGTTTTGCTGCAAATATTTCTGAATCTGTATAATAAAAACCAAGAGCCAGTATTATGGTGTGTATTTTTAGAACTTTGCTACAAGGCTGTCACTGTACCTACTACATTTTAAAGTGGAGATCAGCTAGGCAGGATGGCACTTCCAGGAGTCTGCAGTAGATCATCCCAGGGTGAGGGTTAGTGGAAACATTCTTAGAATGCCCATTCTTAGAAGAAACAAAACTGAAACAACAACAAAACCTATGGTGCAGTGTATGCCTACAATCCTAGCAGTTAGGAGATAGAGGCAAGATGACTAGCAGCTACAGGCCAGCTTGGCCTACATGTGATGATGATCTCAAAACAAAAACAAACAAACCACCAGCTGAGGGAGAGGCCATTAAAAGAAAGCAGGCATGTATGTGTGTGTTTCATCACTTCTAAGTGGTCTGGGCAGAGGTTCTGAATGTGATCCTTGTGGACTGTTACTCCTGTTACTCTGTAAGGTGAGAAAAGAGTGTGCCACTGATGTCTTATCTTTCTGGTCACCTTTTGGTTTAAATCATTTGAGTATTTCTACCTTAAAATTATCACTTGAATTATATTATTTTAGTCTGCCGTTTAAAGAAGCCAGTAGTAGCCTATCTGTCCAATAGACTTGATCCTGTTTCTGGAAGCTGCCCAAATTGTGGGCAGTTGCCTTAAAAAAAAAAAAAAAAAAAAGCTGACAAATTGACCTTGGGCCTGCAACTGTTCCTAAACTCTCCACACTCTTGGAGTCTAACACCTAAAATAATAATCAGGCACTTCTCCTGAACCAGCCCTGTACTGGACTTTGTAAAACTGCAGCCACCAGCGCAGACAGCCTGCTGGCAATGAGAACCCCAACAGAGCCTCTCCAAGATAGCAGCCAAGTTTTGGTCATTCGACTCCACTGACCAGACGCTGCACAGTGAGGTAAGATTCTGTGATGATGCTGGAGATGTGGACGAGGTCCTCTGGCACCAACTCTCAGAGGGGAGATGCCATGGTCTCTCTGGCTCCAGCCAGAAAAGCCTGAAGCTCAGATTGTCCAGACATGTTCTGGCAATGTGGAAACCCTCACAGCCGTGATAACAGACGGACTCAGCTTCTGCTGCTCCAGATGCTACTACCCCTACCTGTACCCTCACTGTTATGGGCTCTGTCTGCACTCCAGTTTCAGCTGGAAATGACTGATGCAATGGACTGATGCAGTCCAACCATCAAACCTACCCCAACAGGTGCTCCACCACGAGAAGTGGAAGAGGTCCTAAACACTGAGGGGAGCAATTCTGTTCAAAATAAAGTCAGATACGCCAGGCCCTCAGCTGTAACCTTGTATAGGACCATGTTGGCCTTAGCTCCCCAGCAACACAAAGGGCTGAGCTTCTCTTGTTAACCCAGGGGCTGGACAGGGGCAAGGCAAAGTCATCACTGTGTACATGGACACTCAGTATGTATTTACTATAGCTCATATACATGGGCCCTCTATACAGAGAAGAGGCATCTCACCTCAACTGGAAAGGAAAGCAAAACCAGGAGCCCCTCCCAAAGCTGAACAGAACAAGGCAGCAGGAGAGGCCAGTGGGGCCGCTCCTCTGGATTTCAGTTACCTTAACTGATCCTGAACTACTCCATAATTTATTGTACACAAAGAAACCAAGAGAACAAAAAGCCAACAACAAAATAAAAAGATGGCAAAAAAGGACACAAACGGTGGGGGTACTTGCTAGGCAAAAGACTTCACTCCCTGTCATTACAGAAAGACAGATGGTTGCCAAACTCCACCGAGCTACCCATCTCGAGGCAATTAAAACGCCTGGGTTTCCCAAACATAGATACTATTCCTAGACTGAGGTTGCTCTCCTTCCCGGGGTCCAACAATGACCTGGCCTTCATGGCCAAAGTTACCCTAAATCTGACAACAGTTCAGGAAAGTGGGCTTGGCCTGCTGAGCTATCCTGCCAACCCTAAGATCATTTCTCTAAGTACTAGATTTTCCACATGTAAATCATCACATGCCAATCAAATCCATACACAAAAAACTTATTTAGCCTAGAATTTAAACTATTAGGCTAGTGCAAAACAACTGTACTATTGACACTGAAGTGCATTTCTAAACAATGGTGGTTATGTATGTCACATTATCTTGGCATGATTCTCAGTTTATGTTATTTTTTAAATGAATCACTACCTGCTGTTTTTTTTATGTAATACTATAAAAATGACATTAAACAAAAAGACAAGGTTGGGCAGTGGTGGCGCACACCTTTAATCCCAGCACTTGGGAGGCAGAGGCAAGTGGATTTCTGAATTTGAGGCCAGCCTGGTCTACAGAGTGAGTTCCAGGACAGCCAGGGCTACACAGAGAAACCCTGTCTCGAAACAAAACAAAACAACACAACAACAACAACACAAAACAAAAAGACAAATCTAAGTGATTTTCTTTTGTTTGTTTGTATGTATGTATCTGTGTATGTATGTGTTTATAGATAGGGTCTCTCTACAAAGCCCTGGGTGATTTTTTTTTTTCTATTTATTTATTAATAGACAGATAGGGTTTCTCTACATAGCTCTGGCTATCCTAGAACTATGTAGAACAGGCTGGCCTTGGAACACAATAAAGATTTGCTTGTTTCTGCCCCCAAGTGCTGGGATTAAAAGCCATCACACCTGGCTTGAGTGATTTTCTTATGAGTCATCAAACAGCAGAGAAAACTTGAAACACTGCCAGTCCATTTGGCCAGGGAACTAATGAACATATTTGTTCAGCTCTGGTTCAAAAAGTTTTGTTAGGAAACATTCTGGAAGACAGGGAGCACCAACAGAGCCATCATCACAAGTTGGCACTGACCATCTGAGAGCAAGTGTAGAAGCCAATGGACTCTCCAATGCTGCTCCATTCTCAATGGCTACTCAGCATTTGAAACCAACTGAAAAAGCAGCTCAGTAAGGGAGCCCAGTGAACTTCTAAGAAGGAAACTGTCCAGCTGATGCTGCCTCTTCTCATGCGTTCTGCGAATTCACTGATTTTCTATTTTTATTTTATAAGAACACACAAGCTCATTTCTCATTGACAAAAATGTGTTGATTGTAATGGCTCTGATGTTGATTAATAAAAACGTGTTTAAGTCTGGCTGTAATGATTTAATGTTTACAATCCAACACCACAATCTGATGTGGATTAATAAAAACGTGTTTAAGTCTGGCTGTAATGATTTAATGTTTA
>JADRCH010000066.1:586455-622555 GCA_019843965.1 Rhynchomys soricoides | reverse complement strand
AAAACGTGTTTAAGTCTGGCTGTAATGATTTAATGTTTACAATCCAACACCACAATCTGATGTTGATTAATAAAAACGTGTTTAAGTCTGGCTGTAATGATTTAATGTTTACAATCCACAATTTATTAGCACCAACCTAACAACAGTATTTTCCTTTGATAAACAATTTAGTACAGGCTATCCACAAAATTTCAATTTTCAAAACATAAACGAGTTTAACAATCTGTCTAAAATACTTACCTTAATTTTTTCTGCCAAGGATGGTGTAATATTGATTTCTCTTTCTCCTTCATCATACATTTGAAAAATCAGATTACGCATTACATCACCTGCTACCCAATTAACTTCATCCTGATGTTTGATCTGGATTGCCTTTTGTCCCTCTACACTAAAGATCTGTAGGCAAGCAACGTGGCTGCTGGGAAGTAACTTGATAGTCTTTTCAACAGGTGACACATCTTTACAACTCTAGAAGAGAGAGCATAAAATATACACTGAGTCCATGGCACTGTTTAACAGTTTAGTTTCAGTCGTAGGGAAGATCACCTTACCACATTACACTTGTAGGTGTTTTCATTAGAAAGGCATTGTAAGCTAGGTGAGGTGGCACCCACCTGAATGCCCACAACTTGGGAGGTGTAGGCAGGAGGTCAGGAGTTCAAGCCATTCTCAGCTACACAGTATGGTCAAGGCCAGCCTGGAATATACAAGAGACCCTGCTTTTAAAACAAATGAACAAAAAAAGTATGATACTTTAATAATATAATATTTTACACCATCAGACATAAATGGGACTGGTTACATTCTGAAAACTACTAACAAAGATGCTTTCGTTTTTAAAAATTCATTTAAAATAATTATAGATTCACAAGATTTAAATTAAGTCACATATTCAATAACCATCTCTTTAGAATAAAGTAGGAAGCACCCTCTCAGAGGTGAAGGGGAGGGGGAATGGGGTGAAGAATTTTGGGAGGAGGGCAACATTTGGGATATAAATAAATGAAACAATTAATTTTAAAAACAGAATAAAAAAGAAACTGAATTTTCAATAAAATTGGAGACAAGTTGCTACATAGAAGATGTACATTTTATTACTAAGCTTTATTGACATTTTATGATTTATTTTTTTAGTTAATAGCACACTGGAATAAGTGAACAAATAATAATAGCCAGAAGGATTTTAGATGCCCTGAAAGGTGAGCTTATCAGCCTACTGAGAAATTTGTATTGTTTACTATTATACTACAACTGTACAGATCCATCATACAGAAGTTACTTCTAGGCATAGAAAATTAAACTATCACACCATTACTTCTTTAATAAACTAAATACCTTCAACAGCCCAGTTATTTATAATAACTTAATCCTAAAATAACTTTAAATATTACTTAATACACTTTCTTCCTTATCTATTTACAGCTATTCCAATATAAACCCATTTAGGTGAGTGATTTAAGATTCCTATTTTATAAAATATCAGGCAATTTATTTAAAAAGTATACAAACTTACTTGACTCCTTACTCCTCAAGGTTGCTGCCTTTGATAAAGACACAATAAACTGCATAAAAGCAGATATAACTTGCCATTTGCTTTGACTGAAATGAACTCCAGTCTTCTGACACTGCTGTTTAATTACATAAGGCCCATTTACCTCAAAGGCCAGATCCTCCTCATACACACAAAACTACACTATACTTATTGACAGTTTGCAAAATGCAAATGCGCACAAACACGTGTTCATTGCTTCATTATTGCACAAAGAAAATGCATCGTAAATGTTTTAATATTATCAAGGGCACATACTGCTTTTGTGGATCCACCTGAATTCACTTCCCATTACCCACCCTGGTGACTCACAAGTTCTGTCACTCTAGATTCAAGGATCCAATGCCTCTGTTCTCACATACATCTACCCCCACAAAGACACACACCCCCAACTTAAATATATACCTTTTAAAAAAGAAAAATATAAGCCGGGCAGTGGTGGCGCACACCTTTAATCCCAGCACTTAGGAGGCAGAGGCAGGCGGATTTCTGAGTTCGAGGCCAGCCTGGTCTACAGAGTAAGTTCCAGGACAGCCAGGGCTACACAGAGAAACCCTATCTTGAAAAACCAAAATATACATACATATATATATATATATATATATAAAATCACTAGTAATTATAAACATTGTAAAAAATATGATCAAGAAGATCACTAATATGTGATATAAAATGTTAAAATACTGTTATACTTCACACTGCTTTTAAGAGAACCACAAATATTGCACATTTTAGCATCAAACAACTTTGCATAAAATACTCTACAGCTGTTAAAGACCTTAAAGACTTTGTGTAACACCAATGAGAGCAGTAGCTTACAGGTATCTCAATCCTGGCAGTCAGTGTCTGGTCTTTCTTAATGTTCTGAACTTGAATTGGTGACCCTGTTAGGATGCTAGTTCCAGAGCTACTGCAATCCACAGTATAGACTGGTAGGTTTGGAGCACCTAGAAACTAGAAGGAGGGGGAAAGATCATTAACTATCCATAACTACTCAGTAAATGTTCAAATTCTTGAATAATTTACCATAGCCAACCTTGTTGCCTCTACACTGGAAAGTTCTAAATAAAACTCAAAACACTAGATTTTTTAAATAAAAAGAGTAACTTTCTATGCTACATAAAATTTATCCTTTTAGAAAATCATTCTTTTCTTTACTTAAAAAAAAAAAAATTACAAGGAGCTGGAGTCACAAATGTTAGCCATGTCTTCAGCACCCCCTCCCCCCTTTTTTTTTACTTTCTTGAGTTTCTTTTGTGGTAGACCTTACCCCAGCTTTGTTTATACGCTAATTGAAAATTCTAAAAGACAGTTTTATCATTCTATTTATAAACACTTTATCTAAAGCCAGGGAGGGAAATAGGGAGGTGGCTCAGTAATTGATAAAGCACTACTATGGAAGCAGGAAGACCTGAGTTTGAATCCCCAGAAAGCATGTAAAGCTGGTGACCTAACCTCTCCAATCCCAGTACTCCTAAAGCAAGAGAGGAGTCAGAGACAACAGAGTCTCCTGAAGCTCTCTGACTGAAAATCTCTGGTCAACTACTCTGTCATATGAATTCCAGCACATGAAAACAGACATGCAGACATATGTGAGATGCAATACACGAAAACAGATATGCACAGACATATGTGAGAAGGCAAAGGAAAGAGAAGGGAGAAAACATTCACCACAAATCTATCAAACTGTATAGCTGGGCCTGGTAGGGAAGGCCTTGAATCCCAAAATACTACAGAGCCTAAGGCAGTAGAAAGAATCATAAACTCAAGCCTTCTTGAGCTACAGGGTGAGTTCAAGGCCAGCTTAAACAATTTAAAAATTCTGTCTCAAAAATAAAAAACCAGAGGGCTGAGGGGCTTACTGGTAGAACACTTGAGCAGTATCAGCAAGGCCTTCAGTTCAACTCTGTACAGCAAAGAACAAAGGAAAGAACAAACAACTGGGAAGAGCCTGTGTCTTTATTGGCTTTGGGTTATTAAAAACCTTTTGACAAGGAAATGTCCTACAAAATTTTCCATAGAATAATCATTAAGACTTGATTTAAAACAAACAAACGAACAAAACCAGACCAAAAAGACACAGTTGGATTTATTTCCTTTCGTTTCATTAAACGTTATAACTTATAAAATTTAAAAACAACAATCCAAAAACTTACTACTTAAGGTTTAACTTTAAAGCTGCAAAAATAGTCACTGCCATTTACTAACATAAAAATCAAAACAAAATCTGAGTATTAATAACTGTATATCACAACAAGCTCACCTTACAGTGGACAATCATACAACAAGCTCACCTTACAGTGGGCGATCACACAACAAGCTCACCTTACAGTGGACGATCAGCTTTGGTTGTGCTGTTATGTTGTCTGACTCATCTACAACTTCCACCTGAAATGGGAAAGCTGTTCCATTCTCTATAACTAGAATTTCTGAGTCAGGTTTCACTTTTAGTCGATGAGGGGGACCTATTGAGAAATTATGTAATTAAATACATATTCAGTAGAATAATAAACTGAAATCTTTTTTTGTATGTAACAGTTATAAATAATATAAGAAAAAAATAAAGAATGCAGGACTTAACAAATTCTACCTTCCAAATGTAATGTGTATGTGTATGTGATGAAGCTCTCTCAATAGCATAGTTAAATATCTGATGCTTAGGATTTAGTTTTATATAAGCTACAGCACAGTGATTAACTCATACTAGAAATGACCTAAACAGTCCTGAAAAAATTAAAAATATCTGGGAGGGAAAACATTTAAGAAGCAAAATAAGTTTATTAAAATAAACTTACTTATCACTGTTAGCTTTATACAATGACTAATGTCTCCAGCACAAGGAATAGCTATCTTCAAGTATCATGAGTTCAAGCCAAGCCCGATGGTACAATCCTGCAATCCAGCACCTGAGAGCTGGAGACTAGCATTGGCTATGTAATAAAACTGTGTTCCCAAAACAAAACAAACCTGCGGTGATTATGTAATTACATAAGCAGGTAAGTACACTGCTCACTGTCCTTGATATCATAAGCAAGTCATATCACACATTTCCCATAAGATTAACAAAATGGGTCTACACTTCTACAATAAATTGTCTGTATGTTTCACAATTCCTAATAGTTTAAAATTTAATTTATGGGCTGGAGAGATGGCTCAGCGGTTAAAAGCACCGACTGCTCTTCCAGAGGTCCTGAGTTCAATTCCCAGCAACCACATGGTGGCTCACAACCATCTGTAATGGGATCTGATGCCTTCTTCTGGTGTGTCTGAAGACAGCTACAATGTATTCACATACATTTAAAATTTAATTTATGCTAATAATAAAATATATAAAACATGTTTATTTTACTTTATAATATTGATTGATATTAATATTTAATATGGGCTAACTATTGTGTCCTGTTTTAAGTAAACACTACTATGCTCATTATACACAACACAAGATTCTATTATCTCCATTTTATATAGGAATGGAAGTATCTACAAACAACATATTTAATCAAGAGACTACATAAAGAAAATACTTAATACAAAGAGATGTACTAAACTCAGGGTCAGTCAGTGGAAAAATCAAGCCCAAGTCCTGGTTTATGATGAGGTTTCTTGGCTTCTACCACAATACTGTGCTATTTCGTACTTTGCCATTTCTATCCGATAAAACAAAGCAAAACACCAAAAATGTACCCAGGTAATCCTATATGGCTTGGCTTACTTCTAAAAGTCTATATGTTTATTACTATAAATGAACTTTTTTCCTCACTAGTGCCAATTTTCTCTTCTTTATCAATGTGCCTGGGTAAAACTTCTAAGAACTTCAATTTGTAAATGCAAACAAGCTAGGGTTTTCTAAAATCCAGTATGAAATGAATTTTATCATTTATGGACAAAGCGTTAGAGTCACGGCTTCTAAAACTTGTGTGCCAACGGTTCCTTATTTGTCTAGGATCAAGTGTAAAACACTGAATAAGCATAACCTTAAGTGTTTCACAAATCCGGGCAGATCTCACCTTGCACAGGATACCGCTAAAGAAAGCTCGTGTGCAATTAAATCTGTGTTCTCTATTCGACAAACTTACAGGGAAGACTACTCACATTAACTCCTTTAACTGCTACAACCCTATGAGAGCAGGTAAATATTCTATTCTTTATTTGAAAAAGCAGCTACAAAGTTTACCTATACCAAAACCCAAATGGCCTGATTCAAAAATATTCTTTTTAGATCCTTACAACAGACTATCTCTTAAATTAAGCAGCAATTCTATCCGATGTAACTTTAATACAGTTTCATATTCCCAAGATAAATCCTCATCAAATATGGACCTGTAATTCTTAAAATATATTATATTAAAATATAAAAGACTGATATTGCAGACTCTCTAGATAATGATTCCTATTACAAAGTCAGTACTTAAAGTTTTCTCTCAAGACTGAGTTACATTTTGCAACTTAAATATATTTTTAAGATTTACACTCAGGCTGGGGTGTGTACCTCTGTTAATAGAGAACTTGCCTAGAATGAAACTCTGAATTCAATCCCAGCACTACATAAACCAGGTATGGTGGTACATGCCCAAAATCCATCACTTGGGAAGATGACGCAGGATGATTGTGAGCTCAAGACCATCCTTGGCTACCTAAGGAGTCTCTAAGGCCAGCCTGGTCTACACTGTCTCAATTTTTTTTCTTTTCTAAGAGACAGAAGCTTAGAGCTATTACCAGTCTTACTCAAACATTAAACTAGTACAAAGAGTATCTATCAGTATACTTCTATCATGATACAATTTTTTTTTAATTTTTGTTTTTGCTTTTTGATAGAAATTCATTATTTCAGTCCAGTATAGTGTCAAAATTGCAGTCCTTCAGGGCTAGGGAGATGGTTTAGCGGTCAAGAGTATGTACAGCCATTCCTGGGGGATCTGCCATCCCTGACTACCACAGGCATTGTATTCACAAGCACATGCTACCCCATGTACATAATTAATTGTAGTCTTTTCTGCCTTAACACCCCACATTCTGGCCAGTCACCACAGCTGCAATCTAAAAATACTTCAACCAAACACCCAAGAAACCACTCCAAGTAACTCTTAGCATAGTATTACCAGGTAGCAATCTAATTTTCAAAATCTGTGAGTCTTCTTTTAAACCCGGAAGAATAACTTTCAGATTAAAATTCTGTTGGAAAAAAAAAAAGACAGCCAAAATTAAACCCAAGATTTAAATAAGTAGTTTAACATTTCAATTCTGACTTATGTTTAGTTTTTAGTTTCCTTATCATTATATAAATTTACTCATACTTTTACTCAGTAAAATTATTACAGATATATAAGAATCCCGGGGGGGGGGGGATTTCCTCATATCAAAAATGGTGTACCTCAGGTAGTTACCAGAATAAGGGGGTGTTTCTAAAAATGTAAAGGCGGGGTAGAAAGACTGCTCAGTGGTAAACAGAACCTGCTGTTCTTGCAGAGGACCAAAGTTCAGTTCCCAGAACCCACATGTTGGCTACAATCACCCATAATTCCAGTTCCAGGGAATCCAATTAGCTCTTCTGGACGCCACAGGCACCAGGACCCATGGGGTGCACATACATACATGCAGGTAAAAGTCACAGATGTAACACAAATATCAAAATATTTCTGAAGTGAAACAATAAAGGAGTAGGAAAGAAAGTGTACTGGACAGTAACCGCAGAGCTCCGAGTGAAAGACCATTTAAAAGATGAGTGAGAAACTACACAACTTATTCAAAAGAAGAAATAAAATTGTCTAAGAATTCTTAGAAAATGTGAAGCATCCCTAAGTGATTAAGGAAATGCAAATCAAAACAACCTTGAGGTTTCATCTTATCCTATTCAGAGTGGCAAAGATCAACGAATGGAACAACCTACAACAGCAAATGAAGTAAGGGATGTGGAGAAAGGGAACCTGTGCTCACTGTTGGGATCGCCAGTTAGTCCACCCACCCTGGAGATCAGTGTAGAAAACCCTCAAAACACGGAAAGTAAATCCCCACACGACCCAGGGACACCACTCCTTGTCATATGCCCAGACAACTCAGCACTATATACTCTACAAACACTCACTTACCTATATTCATTGCTGTTCTATTTACAATAGCTAGGAAATACAAAGGGCCCAAATGTCCTTCAACTGATGAATGGATAGAAAGTGTTGTACATATACACTATGGTACACTATTCAGATGTAAAGAAAAATGAAATCATGAACTTTTCAGGTAAATGAATAGAATTAAAAAAGATTATATTGAATATGGTAACCCAGACCTAGAAAGACAAATACCATGCCTTCTCTCATCTAAGACTCACAGTTCTAAATCTTTAGATGTGAGTACATAGCTAATAACTGCAAGAAAGCAGTAAAATAGGAAGATATCATGGAGAGCAGGCAGTAGAGAGGAATAACAGACTACAGGTGATTTGAAGGGAGAAAATCTGGGGTATAAGTAAGGAGGGTCAATAAAAAAGGAGAAGAGGGAAAGGCAAATAACAATGTCTGAAAAGAGTTCTAAGGTCTCATAATATTAAATACATATAAATCTATGTGTTTAAATATGCATACATAGTTTAATAAATTGGTCTCCCCCAAGAGCCACAGACTAACAAAAACCCCCATACCAGGCATGAGACGCCTCCTTTCAAGCTGTTGGTCAGGGGAGTCCAAGAGACTTCTAAAACATTATAGGCTATTGCTGTTGCCCTTGGTTGTATCAGAGGTTGAAGGTAAATCCTTATTGCTGAAGACACCATGCATATAGATAGAGCAGGATCTGATCTGAAAGTCTTATCCCATCAAAAGATGCTATGCAAGCTTCTGAGAGAGAGAGGCACCCAACAGTCCTATCCAGGTCTGATGCCTAGGATCCACAATGAGCAGCATCATAGCACAATGACCTTACACATGCAATAGTGACATGCACAACTTGGTAGTAACAAACAGATTTCTAATTGGACTTAAAGGCTTACTCAGTAAGAGGTATTGCATGGTATTGGAACCCTAGACAACTATTCAGGGCTAGTAAAGCCATGGATCTTGGAGAACCCACAATCATTATATTACTTAACCAGCATAATTCATAATACTCTAAATATGCATCCTTATACCCAAAGCCTTTATCAGACATATCTCTTTGTATTAGAGAGAGACTATTACAGAAAATCACATCAATCAAAATGCACGGAACAAGCAATCCTTTGGTTCCTAGCTCCAACAGATATATCAATTATTTAAGTCCCGTACCCAAGGCTCAGGGAACATCAAAGAAGATGGGGCATAAAGATTCTAAGATCCAGAGGAACAGGAAGTCTGCTGTGAGACTGCATCTCCTAGAAATGTCAGAGAAGCTATGCTCACTAAGTCTCAATCAACATGGCTACCTAAATAAGACCTGAATAAGAATGACAACAGACATGCTGACAGGGAAGGGGAAAATCTCATAGGGCACAATCCTAGACTAAGAGTCAACCAAGGAAATCTGAGAGCAGGAAAAATAGTCTTCCCCAGAGAAAAGGATCCCAATTTATTTCCAACATCAAATGGTCAGCCCTGAAAACATATACTTACAAGTAACAAGCAATAATAGAGACTGAGCAGAAAACATACACACACACACACACACACACACACACACTCTTGAAGAAAAAGAGGCTGCAAATTTGAGAGAGAGCAGGGGGTGGGTATATAGGAGGGTCCAGAGGGAAGGACTGGAGGGAAGGAAAGGGGGTAAATGTTGTAATTACATTTTAGTTATTTTATTTTATTTTTTGGTTTTTTGAGACAGGATTTCTCTGTGTAGCCCTGGCTGTCCTGGAACTCACTCTGTAGACCAGGCTAGCCTTGAACTCAGAAATTCTCCTGCCTCTGCCTCCCAAGTGCTGGGATTAAAGGTGTGCGCCACCACTGCCCTGCTCATTTTAGTTTTTTTAAAAGAAGTTAAACAAAATATAAAATACATTCTAAATAGAATGTAAAATTTTGGACTGGACTCTGAACTGAAAGGTAACAGTAACAAGAGACATCTGAGCAAGACTAGCTTTCTTACTTGTACTGTCTCAATGTTTATTAGTGTACATTAGCATATGAGGTTCTGAGACATTAACATAGAAACTCTGAAAGCTCAAGCTATCTCTGAACTCTCTTATAAATTTAAAGTTATTTCAAAGTAAGTTTTTGAAAATCTATATAGAAATCATCTTAAAGTCCATCTAACATTTAAAATTTGACACAAATTTCAAATTATCTCAGTGAAGACTCAATTCAGAAATATATATAAACCTGATGTTTAGTGTCATTTGATAACATGAAGCAGTATGTAGGTTAAGTAATGCTTATTAAAATGTTTTCTACTACATCTCTCTACATGGTTAAGAGCACTGACGGCTATTCTAGAGGACCTGGGTTTGATTCCCAGAACACACACTGCAGCTCACAACTGTTAACTCCTACTTCGGGGCATCTAGTGTCCTCTTCTGGTCTCCTTGGGCGCCTGAATGCCCATGGTAGGCACAGGTACACATACAGGCCAAACACCCCCCACAAAATAATAAAAATATTTTCAACTATAAGTATTTTGAATTTTAGAAAATCTGTGCAAACAAAGCTGTTTGGGGAACGAAGCAAGTCTACACATGAAATTCATCCATTTTTCACCTTAAATACTAAACCTTCAGGTAACTTCTGTATTTCAGGAATGTCCACTTTGACTGCCATCTATCAGCTGAGGTCAGGGGTAGAATGCTTTGCCTGTGGTACACATCAACACTCAGAACTTTCAGATCAGGGCTGCTCTGCCGGAAATATCTGAAGAAACATGGTTTTTTTCTTCTTGTTGGGCTGTGCTGCGAGGTTAAACTGAGGGCCTTTCAAGCCCTCTAACACAGACCCAGGCACCAGCAAGCTCCATTTTAAACACAATATTGACAGGAAAATATCTATATCTTTCTTAACTACATATCATTTAACACATATTTCCCTTTACCTAATTATCAAAACATGTTAAGATAGTCTGTAGTGACAATTTTGGAATTTTGGTTTCTTTAAAAAACACAGAAATATTATAAAAATATATTTTCGCTTTAATCCCAGGTGTGGGATATCGGCAGTAGCTGACTATGATTTACTCTAGCAGAAGCATGGTTTTGACAGCGCAGATAATTTCTGTGATTGTGTGACATTTGGAATTCTGGGAACTTTTCAGAGAGTACATAAATGCAAGCCCAGCCCCTTCTCCACTTGTGCTTGTTGGTCGGTAGTCATTCAGGGGGTTGGTTGTGGTTTATTAGTAGTCATGCTCAAAGAAGAAACAAAAGGAAAGAAATTAGATTCAGGGATCGTTTCCCCTCTCTCTAGCCCTCTCCCCCTCTCTCCTTCTTTCTCTCTTATCTAGTGATTTGGGGTGAAACAAGGCGGGGGGGGGGATAAAGAGTAGGAAGAAGAACCCACCACGTAGCAAAGACCAACTACAACAGTCAGCTAAAGTTTCACTGATTTAGAATTGTGGTTTCTGTTAAGGGGGTATTACCAGAGAAAAGCTAAATAAATGGTTCTGGATGAAGATGAAGACAGCCAAAAAGCATTTAACTCAAAGATGTTGAAGTGACTTCAGTAATAAAATGACAAATTTTCAAAGAGATCTAACTGCTAAGTCAGATAACACAGCACTGACAAATTTCCAACAACTTAGAATTATTATAATCTTGGTTACAAAACAAAAAACAAGAAAAAAAAAAAAAAAACCCCAGATCATTTCACATTAGATTTCCTATTTACCATAAGAGAAACCAAATAACAAATATTATTTATAATGCTTACCTTGCCCTGACAAGAGTTAACTGGACCCTTAGCTACGACACCTTGAATTACACAATTTGGGCCTTTGGTTATTTCTTCATAATGTAAAGACAGACCACTAGGGGGAAAAAAAAACATTATTTTTAAATTCCCTTGCACAATCTATAAAATTTGATTATGTGTGACTGGCATGTTTAATTCACCTTTCTAATAAAAATTTAATTTTATTTGATTTAAATAAGTAGAAATAAAGAAGAAAATTCTTAAGAATTTATCTTTTTTCCCCTTGAGTCAGGGGATTCCCTTATATAGCCAACTTTGCCTCAAACTCATAATCCTCCCACCTCAGCCTCCCCAGAACTGGAATTACAAGTGTGCTATTCTACTTAGGTCTAAACATTTCTATTTTAGAAAAAATATGACCAAGCGAATGTTGTAAGTGGTACTGGTGAGGTAAATGCTGGAAATAATACCACATACTGTCATTCAATAAAGAAACCAAACATGTTGAGTTAGTCAAGACACAAGGAACGAGGTGACAAGCTGAATGTCAACTTAAGCATGACATAATAACACATCTGCTATTGTGCAACCATTCCTACAGTGAAACCTAAGGCCTTGCCAGAACTGGCTCAGACCAACAGTGCTAATTACTTTTTGCTTCAATGTAACGGATCCTCCCTAGCACTAGTGTTGAAGAACTGGCTTTTCTGTTATGCACATAGTACCATTATTATTAAATTGTTTATTATTAAAACAAACAAAGGAAAAAAACAAAGGAAAGAAAATAAAGGTGTGAAAGAGAATATACAAGCAAAAAGTATACCCTAGTCCAGAACAGCCCCCTAACAACCACCCCTGGAGTCTACCTCAGCTTCCTTTCATTAGGCTTGTCCATAAGAGAACCAGTCAACATGTAACCCTTGACTATGTATCACCCAGACTCCCACTGCTGATACAATAAGAAAGAACACAAAGGTAGACCACAATACATGCCTAAGAGAAGAAATACTTAAGCACACCAGGTTCACATGGTGGACTCATGTTATTCATCCTTTCTATGGATCACTTCAAACCTTTTTTTTTTTTGGTTTTTCGAGACAGAGTTTCTCTGTGTAGCCTTGGCTGTCCTGGAACTCAGAAACCCACCTGCCTCTGCCTCCCAAGTGCTGGGATTAAAGGCGGATGCCACCTTTTACTCAGTGAAATTGTAGGGAATCTCTGCAGCTTTGTGGGGGTTGTGGAGATAAACCTCGTGGAGGAAAAAGTGGCATGGAGAGCCAGATGCCACAGGCTTCTGCTACTCCTCTAAGAGTTCTGATCCAGTGTACACAGTATATGATCTGCTATGGCTCCCGGCACACCAGTGAGAAAACACAAAGGACCCCAGGTGGCTGATTTCTCTGACTGCACAGAAATCTCTCTGGGGATTGGACCCTCCCCTATCGGCTTATGGATAGGCAGGTGAATCAGGTTTGGCTAAACGATACAGGTTGCACCCTGATTTGCCCTTGAATATACAAACATACCCTAATTGGCTAAAAACTATATATAAGCTTATGTAATAAACAATAAAGTTATATCTGTCCTCTGAGCTAGTCTCCAGAGTCTGAATCCCGAGCATCTTTGTCTCCACTTTCCCCCTACTTCTTGGTCCCTGTTCCCACACTACCAAACAGACAGAATGGCATCGGGAAAGGTGGTGTCCATGCTGATAGAAGCTAAGCTTCTTCTCTATTGTTATGTACAAGTAATGCCTAGAGTAGCTGTGACCCTCAGGTAAAGAGAAAAAGGTAAACAGTTCATCATAAGCTAAGAAAAAGCCCCATCATTTTCTCAAGCACAGAATGCAAATGTTTGCAGGTATTGTCTGCATAGTCAGATTTACAACGACAATATGAAGACCTCAAGCACCTTTTGCTTTTACAACTGAGTAACACTTTTCATTTCAACAAAGTAAGTGTCCTCAAGAACAAAACATCAAAGTTTGTTCTATACACAGAAAGAGATGAAGGGGGAAAACTCAAAAAGCACAACAATTTAAAATTTATTTATTATGTGTGTAGTATAATTGCACACTTGTAGTTCATGGTGCATGCAACAAAGATGTTGTTCTGAACTTGTAACAGATCAGAATTAGAATGGACAGATGTCCCAAACAGGAGGCTCAGTTGGTATATTATTCAAGTGCTTTCTGTCCTAACTCTTAAACCAGAGGCAACATGAAATAACTTGATGTTTACTAATCAATTATTGTCTGTCTCCCTACCCTTACTTTATAAGAAACAACTGTATTTACTTATTGTTTTAATATTTTATCTTTTTTTAAAATTCTCTCTGCAAGGGTTGTTATGCACATGAGAACAGGTGCTTGAGGACGGCAGAGGCTCAGGTCTCCTCTCTGGTGGTTGTGGGCTAGCCAAACCTGGGTGCTGCAACTGAAATTTGGCCCTCTAAATAGAGTAGTACATGTGCTTAATTGCTGAGTCTTCTGTCTAGCCCAAAGGGTTGCTTTAAGTGATCAATGTGGACAGATGGCTCTGTGGATAAGGATACTGGCCACCAAGCTGAAGGTGTGAGTGAATCACTGAGATGACCTCTGAACTTCACACATACATCAAGAAATTAGTCTCTCCTTGGCTACCAGAATTTTAGCATGTGTGACTCTTGATTTTTATCCTACTCTGTTGGTGCAGAAGCCTATCTAAAACAATGGCTTCCTGTGATATATTTAACAAAACCAACATTAAAGCTGCAAAGTGACAAAGTAGCTCTGGCAAGATGCTGAGATCTGCTTTTGCTGGCTCCTGAGATTCCCCATACCATGAAAATAAAAGTTTTACTACTAAAGCAAATACAAAGAAAAGGTAAATGTAAAAAGAGACAAATGAACGAAACTCAGGCCAAGAGAAAACTCAATTCATAGTTACAACACAGGAAAAAAAAAGCTAGAAATCAAATGTGCCACAGATACTAACCCAAAACTGGTAATACCTGAAGATCTTTAGATCCTAGATCTCCACTCTCCAACACTAACGGATATCTTAACGTTTCCTTTAGAACAGATGAAAAGGAAAAACACTGAACTAGAGGCACAAGGCTAGCTAACAGTGGGTAAGAAGAGAAAGAAAACTAAAGACAGTAAAAGGCTCTGCCCTAAATCAAAGCATGCAGGGACGGAGACCCCTTTATCCTCCATTCCCATACCAGCTCTGTTTCTCGACTAGTCAGGAACCAAAGTGTTAGCCGCTGTAAGGAAAAAGACTGAAAATTACTCTCTGAGGAAACTACTGGGCCCAAGGACTGCACTGCTTACCACATAGACCTATTCTCCCAAGTTTATAGCCAAGCCACAATCAGATTCTTTGAGCCCACATTGATTCTTGGAACAGACATGTGCTTACCCAGCAGAGAGTAAGCCATTAGTAGAAGAAATAAAATGCAAAGGCTTCCAACTGTTCCCCGAAGTCTGGTACTACTACCACTAAGATGGTTTCCATGACAGTATTGGTTACAAGCTGTAGTGTGTGTGCGCCCTTTGTCTGGTGTCTTTACTGTGAAGGTCACAGATCTGCTGACCTGTGTGTGCCTACGGAGCTTGCCAAGGCATTCACTTTCACCTCTGTCTGGTTAAAGCACCCCCCGCCCCCCAACCAGGGGACTCCGCCCCTCCCACTCTTATGCAGCTCTATGTTAGGGTCATTTATTTCTCTGTTCATTACTCCTGGATTTCTCTTGCTCTGCCTACTCTTCACTGTACTTCAATGCCTTTCCACAGTACCTAGCTCTTCCTGGAATTCCACACCTAATGTTTTGTTTTAAATAAGCAGAGAACCATTAAAATTATGGCTATCAATAACCCACCATTTCCAACAAAATCATTTGAAAGGTATAAGTCTAAAAAAACATCAAAACAACAAAAACACCAGAGTCATTTTTTTTTTCCCGACTTTCCAAATTTCCTTAGCGGGTTGCCTGTATCACATGATGAGTTTAACATTTATTTATGAGTTTATGATGATTTCTTTTGTATCTATCTTTGTTTTCTGGAACGGAGAAGAGGGTTTGGGTGCAATTCTCTTTCCTGACCATGCAATAGAGAAGACAGAATAAAGGAACCTCGCATATGAAGAAGGTGGAGGAAGAATGAGAGAAAAACAATTATAAAAGTAAAGGAATAATCTGCTAGGCAGTGTAGTGCATACCCATAATCCTAATACTCAGGAGGCAAATGCAGGAGGATTACCCCAAGTTCAAGACCAGTTTGATCTATATAGTAAGTTCCAGGTCAACCAATACCATATAACAAGACTGTTTCTAAAACAACGACAACAAAAACAAAACAAAACAAAACCCAAAACAGAAGAGAAACAGTGTCTTCTATGTTCAAACTCAGGCTCAATTACCTGGGTGTGTGTGGGGAATGGGATTCAGGTTCTTGGGCTTGCAAGGCCAGTAGTTTGTTGGCTGAACTACCTTCTAGACCTCAGCTATTATCACTAAGCAAACAGCAGCAACTAACAGAATTGCCGTAGAACACAGCATGCTTGCAAAAGGAAATGGAGTAGGAGCCCAACGACTTCAACAGTAAATCTAATAAATATACTTCCTCGAAGCAATTTATACATGACAGTGTAGTCTTAGAGGATGGCCTGGGGCCACATAAATCCCCTGGAATCATAATACCAATGCTAATCTTGTATAATTTACACATGACAGAGCAAATACTTAGCAAATATAAATACACAACACAAATAAATCCTTCGATTACCTTGCTTCAAGAACTGGCTCAGTATCAGATAATAGTTGGGTGGTGTGACCAAATTCATCCTGTAACTCCAAGGGGATATTAAATGGAACTCCAACACGAAAAGGAGAATCCAGAAGACCAAATGAAAACTTTTCTGGCTTGCCCTCTTTAACAAAACAAATGGGAAAAGAAGTTAATTACCTAGTAATTTATCTAATTTACGAAGCTTTATCTCATTTATTTGATAATTTATTGAGGGTCAGAAATAGAACCATTTATGAGGGAAACAGTGAGGACGGCTCAGGGACTGTAGGACGGCGCAGGGACTGTAGGACGGCGCAGGAGTCAGGCAACTGCTCTCGCAGAGGACCCAAGTCTGTTCCCAACAGACTGTCAGGTAGCTCACTCACTACCAGCAACTCCAGCTTCAGGGCATCTGGTGCCCTCTCCTGGCCTCCATGGGCACTGTACACTACCCACATACTGATATGCAATTAAAATAAAACAAATGCTTAAAAAAATCTGTGCAAAAATTTAACTAGTGCCATCAGCCAAAATGTGCAGATAAGTATAGAAATTCAAAGGGTAGATATCAAAGTGTTTCTTTAATTTTATTCATATTTATTATCATTGAAACAGCCTCATTATGTAGGCTGCCCTTAAACTTGTGGCAATCCTGCAATCTAACTTCCAAAGGCTAGATTATAGATCGGTATATAACATCATGCCAAGCCTAAAATTGTTTCTAAGATGTCAAATTATAAGACTATAATGAAAGATGCCTATGCCCTTAATAAAGAATTTCCAAGATAAAACAGTTCTCATAAACTATAAATGAATTTGATGAGCTTACAACAAGAAAATAACGGAAGATAAGTGTAATGCATGCAATAAGGAACTAAAATCCAAGAGGGAAAAATAATCTATTCATATTGTCTCATTTATTTAGTGTGGATACATATGCACGTTCCTGTATGCACATTCACAGTGTTAGGAACAAATCCTTGAGTACACTCTATCACTGAGCTTAAATTCTATCATGAGCCATCTAGTCTCAAAGTGTAATCTCTAGGCTACTAGTTTGAACTGTCCCTTGGAATTAACTGGAAATAAAACTTAAGGATTTATTCTTAAACATGCTGAATCAGAAACCATTATAGCCAGGTCTACTGACACTGACATGCAGGAAGCTGTCTAGCTAAAATAATTCAAGGTTAGCCTAGGCACCTTATTAAGATTCTATCTAAAAGTAAAGATCACTGGAGACACCACTCTGGTGAGGCCTTGCCAAACATCAATGAGGCCCTAGATTCAATGTGCAGTACAAACAAACATACATGAAGATATTCTTAAAGGGACACCCAGGAGGCTGTGCTTTAATAAGCCCTTTAAGGTAGTTCAGTTACAAACTCAAATTTGAGAAGCACAACTTCAAGCTAATAAAATAAGCACTGTAAATAAAAAAGCTTTCAGATGATACACAATGGGCTAAAAAAGAAGCAGCTCGTACCTTAAAAGTTAGAGAAATTGCTTACCCACTAATTTTGCTATGTAAATATTGAGGTCAGATAAAGTTAGCTTGTAGGAAATTAATTTATTGTGTTCTATACATAGCTTTTGAGATTTCTTGGTATTAACCCTTAAAAAACTAGCATGTGTAAACAACAACAACAAAAATCTTATTTATTTATTTTTTTTTAGTCAAAAAATTGGAAGCTAAATGGTTCAACAGAAAACTATTTAAAATATAACAAATCTACACCATGAAGTAGATTTCCAGAACAAGAATTAATTTTAACAAATAAAACCTTGGGGCTAGAGAGATGGCCAGGTGGTTAAGGTGAGATCCCAGGTTCAATTCTCAGCACCCACTTGGCTGCTCACAACCACCTGTCACTCCAGATACAATGATTCAGAACTTTCTTCTGGCCTCCATGCGCACCAGGCACAAATATGGTGCCCAGATACATGCAGGAGAAACACCCATATATATTAAGTAATTAGAAAAAAAAGTAAGTCATCTCTTGGTCCTTCTGGGTTTTTTTGTTTGTTTGTTTTTTTAAAAAAAGCATACCACTCAAACTTTAAAAAAAAAAAAACACTCATAACAATACTATAGATTTTATGAGACCTAAATCTACAAAACAAACCATGAACACTGAAGACCACATGGGCAAATATAACTGTGCATTAGTGGAATAGGCTAAGATCATTAAATCCTTAAATGTCAACAAAATCACACAACAGTATATTCATGCTACAATGAAACTAGAACACAGCTGAAAGATTTCTTGAAACTGGCCTAAGTTCCCCAAATCACTGTTCCTCAGCACAGAAAACTGACACATGTCTCCCTCATCCCCAGCAAAAGATGGCAGGCCTATTCTCTGTGGACGTGAGAAGTAAGGGAAAACACTATCAAGAAAAGAACTACTATTATTAATAGCCCCAGAGAACAAAAGTATTCAATCCATGGGATGGGAAGATAATACTTTAAAAAGAGAGGGACACAGAATGACTCAACAGGATGAAAACTTCACTAGTAAGCAGAGAAATGTTACAGCTATCTCAAGTAATAAACAAATAAAAATAAGTAAATAAAAACAAGAGATGAAAAGGAGAAAAAATTAATTAGTGTAACCGTCTGGAAACATAGTATTTTCATATTAGGTGTTTTTTAAAAATAGAAAATCAAGTATTTCAAGGAAAATAAAACAGATGTATCAAAACTAAAGTGTATCAACTACACAACAGCTGATAAAAAATGAATCTATAATCATGAAACTCAGAGTTTCAGAAACTGAGGGGAAACTTCCCTAAACACCTGAAACTTTCCAAAGATTTAAGAATCAGAATAGCTGTAGACTATGCAAAGGATAAAACTAATTAAATTAAATTTTAAGAAGATGTCTTCAGAATTAAGAAAGAACAGGAATGACTAGGTACTTTTATAACCATTTATAATCAAGATGTTTACTCAATTATGTGTCTTTTATTGAATTATACAAATACCACCCCTTGATTTAAAATGGCATTGTCAGCAGATTGAAATACAATGTCTTGCTTACCTTTAACAGAAAATTTAATTGCTTTAGATGGTAGTGATCTTCCTGCATATGTATCTGCGTTACTTTCATTCAATACCACTTGTAATTTCAATGTGTAATTACCCAGTTTCTGGATATTTTCTGGATAAGTGAAGAAAAATTAAAAACTGTGTGAACATATACTGATTTATACTTTTCTTTTTCAGGTATATGGGGATCTCACAAGACTGTCCAGCCTGTTCTTAAAACCAGTACACTCAAGTGGTTCTCACAGCTGACCTCCTCGAGGAGCTACTATGGATGTGAGCCACAAGGCAGGGGTGAGGGTTGCTTGTAATGGTGATGGGGATCAAACCCAGGGCCTCCACCATGGCATACAAGCATGGGAGGAGTTGGAGAGATAGCTCAGCAACCACTTGTTGCTCTTACAGAAGAACCAGGTTGGTTCAAAACCATCCATAGCTTCAGTCTCAGGGGATTTGATGCTATTCTTCTGGTCTCCTCTAGCACTAGGCATACACAGTATATATACATACATACAGACAGACAAAACACATAAAAAACTAATCTACATGATAAAAATAAAATTCAGAGTAACTCACCCATTTTTTTAAACCAGTAAGGCCATTTCCCTCCATGTTGACTGATATGTGAAATGATTTCTTTATTTCCACTTGAAGCTTAATAAAAGAAAACAGAAATACTGCCTTGAAAAATTGAGTATAAAATAAAATTATGAAGTGTCACAATAGCATCAAATACAATTATATTTATTTGCTCTTTTGAAGCTTCAAACTATATAATACTATCTTATGCAAATGAGCAAAAACAACAAAAACTTATATTATTTAGCTCATTACAAGTGCTTTCATTTGAAGAGTGAAGTAACGAGTCAGAAGAAAGTACCTCTCAAGTAAGATATACAGTCCTTTGCATATATGCCCAGAAGCAGCACTGATGGATCATATGGCTATTTTTGGCTTTTTGAAAAACTTCCACACTTACTTCCATAAAATGTGTGCTAGTTTACAATCCCATTAGTGAACAGGGCTGGTCCTTTTTCACATGCTCACCAGCATAAATGGTATTTGTTTTCTTGACGGTAGCCACTTTGCCATGACATACACTGTCAACATATTATAATTTGCACTTTCCTGGTGGCTATGACTTTGAACGCTTCAGAATACTGGTCATTTGTTTTGTTTTGTTTTTTGAGAACTCTATGTTCTGCTCCTTAGTCTATTTTTGTGTGTGTGCTTTTATTGTTTAGTTCTTTGAATTCAAGCTATACTCTAGATACTAACCCTATCAGATGTGTGCCTGCTAGAGATTCTCTCTCATTCTGTAGGCTGACTCTTCATGTGACTGTTTCTTTGTTGTACAGAAGCATGTCCCTACCATTGGGGCCCATCTATGAACTGTTTGTTGGCCTCACTTCCTGAGTGCCTAAATCATTATTTAGGAGTCTTTACTTGATGCTTCTGTTATGTCAAGGCCTTGGATTCACTTGAAGTGGAATTCTATGTAGAAGGGGGGTAAGGATTTGGCTGCACACTTCTATAGGCAGATATCCAGGTTTCCCAGCACCATTTGTAAAAGAGGTAATCTTTCTGAGGAAAAGATTATTTTTGGCATCTTTACAAAAAAAAAAAAAAGTCTAGATCTTATATTCTTTTCCATTGATCTACAAGGGTGTTTTTGTGCCAGTATCTTGCTGTTTTTATTATTATTTGTTTAGAGACAGGGTCTCTCTATTTAGCCCTGCCTGTCATGAAAATCATCAGGTAGACCAGGCTGGCCTCAAACTCACAGAAACCTGCCTCTGCCCCTGAATCTCTCATCCACTGGGGTGGAAGGCATGAACCACTATGCCCAGCCTGACCTACTCTTGATCAGAGGTGCTTTCTGTGTTTCCAAATGAATTTTCAGATATTCTTTTGTGTTTCTTGAAGAATAGCATTGGTACTTTTCTGAATTTCATGAACCTACAGACGGCTTTTGGTAAGACATCCTTTTCACAGTCCTGAATCTTCCAATCCATAAGCACAGTAGTTCTTTCCTTCTTGTAGTGTGTTCTGCAACTTCGCCCTTTAAAAACTTTTACTTGATTAGGTTTGACTCAAGGTATTGATTTTAAAGGAAATCATGGATGGGAAGATCTCCCTCACTTCCTCCTTGAGCGCTGTGTCTTCACTCGTAGATACGCAGGCTTCTGTCACACTGCCTTTTAATCCTCTCACTTCCTAAGTGATCATGAGTTCTAATTTTTCTAGTCTTGTTTTTAGACTTTCTTACGAGTAAAATAATTACCACCTGCAGAAAAGGGATACCCCTCCTTGTGCCCCTTTCATTCTTCTTGTCACACCAAGGTAGCTAAGGCCTCCAGCTGTTGAATAAGGGTGAACAGAAGGGAGTGTTTCTGTCTTCTTCCTGACTCTAGTAGAACTCCTTTGAGTTGGAGATGGCTCAGCAGTTAGGAGCATGTTGTCTTTGTAAAGGACTAGAATTTGAATCCCAGCAACCATAACGTGAGATTCATAACCTCTTGTAAGTCCAGCTCCAGGACTTAAAACCCTCTTGTGGCCTCTGCAGGCACATGCACACACTCAGAAACACACACAGACACACAAATAAAAATTGAGACTTTTAACAATAATATAATGCTGGCTCTCAGTATAATGAATACAGACTTTACTAGGTTGAGATATGTCCCTTCTTTTTAAGTTCTTCAAGGTTTTCCTATCATAAAACGATACTGGATTGTCAATAATCTTTTGTAATCTGTTAAAATGATCGTCTATTTTCTACCCTTAAATTTATGTGATATATTAAATATATTGGTTTGTATTGTTTAACAATCCAGGTACCATGATTAATGATCTTTTTACGTTTTCTTAAGTTTAGTCTACAAATTATTTTGCTGAAAATTTTCACATGTATGTCTATTGAGATTTGTCTATAATTTTCTTTTTCTGTTATGTCAAAATCCAGTTTTGGTATCAGAGAAATATTGGATTTGTAAGAACAATTTGGCAGTGTGGCATCTTTTCCTGATCTATTAAATAATTTGAGAAGCACAGATGCTTGTTCTTTTAAGGTCTGGTGGAACTCATCAATAAATCCATCTGAGCCTAGAATTATCAATCAGAAATTCTTTTCTACCCTTTAAATCAAGATTTAAATTTTACAGGGTCGTGCACAGTCACACACTCCTGTAATCCCAGCACTTAAGAGGCAGAGGCAGATGGATTTCTGTGAGGGAGGGTAATCTAGCCAGTAGGGCTATGAAGTTAATATCCAAGCACAAACAACAACAACAACAACAGATCCAAGCTATACCTGAGTAAAAGTCTCTGAAGAGAGCTTCTCAGACTACACAACCAGCTACAGAAAGCTATATACCTCACTGCCAATGAGAAAAGGAGTTAGAGGAGTCTGAACTAGGCCAAGGATCAAGAACGTGTGTAAGAGGGCTCTAGGCTAGCCTACAACACATACTCAATACATCAAACTTTCTACATTACAGCTCCTTTTCCTCTCACTGAGCATTATTACGGAGCACTGATTGACTATAATTTGAAATTTAAAGAAATACAACAAAAAATGAATCAAGCCTAGCTTGCATACTGCCTTTCACATGAATTTTAAACAATATATTAGGAAGAATGATTATTCAGAATAAAAGGATATATCAATTTATAGTAACTCAAGCAAAGAACATAATGAAACTGTTACAAGAGAGATAAAAGGTAAGAGTAATAGTCAAAGTAAGTAGTTAAATGAGCCATCTTACTAGTATTAAAAGCAGGACACTTAGACATGTGGTTCTTGATTTATATTCAAGAAACATGGATTACCTATGAAATACTGATTCTTATGAATCAGAAACAACTGACATAAGTCCAATTAAACTTCCTAGGTAATCTCCAATTTACAGAAAATAAAAATAGAACAAATTTAATGACATTACTAACATTGTAGTATAGTGAAAAACAGTATCATCAACATCCACAGAGTCTGTCTTTAAGACCCCATCCCAAAGCCAAATAAAATAAAATCCACAGAGTTAGCTGTCCTCTGCAGGGCAGCTACCCACAAGCTACAGGAGATTCTGAGACTCAACACCCATACTAGCAGTGGTTTTATGCAACCACCTCTGTGGGAAGCACATACAGAGTTAACTTTGGCTGACTTCTTCCTTGAGATTAATCATGAGTGAGTCCTCTGACATCTGTCTTTTAGTTAAGACAAGCATTATATTCTGCCAAGTTCCTCTGCTTACGCATATGTCCTTGAGAGACTCTCTAAGCCTGGAGGAAATGATCTTGGTCAAACGTAGAAACTATGTACCATAAACTTGCCATGTAAGCATTTGTGCTTATTGTTTAACTTCCAGGAACTGGTCATGCTTTGTGTCGATTGCCTTGAAGAACCCTGAGAGAATGTATTCGGTATGCAGTATTTACTGCTAGCCCTCCTGAACTCTAATCTCTTTGACTCTTTCCAATCCTCATTCCCCAGTTGTGGTTTTCCCATTGACTGACTGGCAGATGGCACCCAACTTGGGGCTTGACTACAGGGGTGGGGTCGGGGGGAGACACAGTGAAGAACACCCCTGGAAATAGAGCACTCCGGAAAAGTAAAAGTGTTGGAGGCACTGGATGAGAACAGATGCAATTGTTTCTGTCGGCCTAGGGCTTTGCTTTCCATGGTATTCTGTAGAATAAAAAGGCTAAGAAAAAGAAACTCATTGCTGGCTTGGCACTGACCCTAGCCCTCCCACATCTGTCTCTTGCATCTCCTTTCTGCCTTTTCCATCTTTAACCCTCGCTCCCACCTCAGAGGCTGTTTGACTTGTGCTGGCAGGTAGGTACAAGTGGCGCCAGACCAGCCTTGTTCTAAAAAATCCCAGGTTTGCTCAAATCTCTTCTCCTTTCCCAATTACTAGAAATGTACTCCAAATTTCTAGAAAAACTCAGCGATTTACAGATTAGATTTCTTTTTTCAAGCAATAAAAAATTCTGTATTCCTTGAGTTTTGGGCACTTAGCTATTCCTCAGTTGGGTTGCCCCACCTGAGGCTGACTTTTTGGAAGAGAACATCTTAATTTCTATTTTGTAACTTTAACCAAATTCTCTGTATTAACCATATTAAAGAGATGAAAAATTAAAGACATTAATTTTTTCCTAACATATTTACAAAGGCCCAAGTTAATCTACATACTTACTGTGAAGTATAACTTTAAGTTCGACCAGCAGCTTCTTTGATCCTCCATGACTTGTTCCTGGGAGCTTCTGCATTGCTTCCCCCTTTTTGTTTAGAATTTCAATTCTTAATGCACCTGTGCGTCAAAAATGAAAAGAAAGGGTGTAATAATTACTCACTGAGAATCTGGAAGCTCTTCGTGCAGCATTTTAATATTTTACAGTTTTCTATATAAGTAGACAAAAAAAAAAACCAGCAAATCCAATGCGAGGGGATATGAGAAAACAACATACCGATTGGCGTTCCAGCAGGCCTAACTTCATTTGGCAATAATTCATCTCCTTCAGGCCACGTTACAGACAATCTATCAGGGAGCCTATTATAAAATGAACATATTAATGTTTTGTGAATTCAGTTAATGACAGCACTAACTAAAAATATGCAAATCACCAGAATATTAGATACTATTGATACATTTTTGAAGAGTTAG
Source organism: Rhynchomys soricoides (assembly GCA_019843965.1). NCBI lineage: Eukaryota > Metazoa > Chordata > Mammalia > Rodentia > Muridae > Rhynchomys > Rhynchomys soricoides. Next base: position 597,708 of record JADRCH010000066.1, on the reverse strand, counting down.
GCCTACTCTGCTTTGCCTAGTAAAAAGCCAAAATGAAAATCTCTCTTGATAGTAACACTTAGATATGATGTTTCTCTTGATTTATAGTATAAAATACCTTTTAAAGACAAAATAAAATTTTCTATTCAGAAATTAAATAGCATTATTATCTTAATTCAAAATTAGAAATTTAATCTACTTAATTTTCTTTCCTTTTTTTGTTTGTTTGATTTCAAAGTGATGGTGGTAGGGCCTCTCTACATTAATACATGCTGCCCTGGAACTTACTATATAGCTCAGGCTGGCCCTCAATGTCCCGCCTCAGTCTCCTAGAAGAATCATCTGCTACTATCTTGCTACCTACTACTTTTTCCCTGTTCTTTACTTCTTAGAAACTGCTAGCTTCTTCTAGCTAAGCTACACAAAATTATTCTAAATGCCTTTGTCAAGGTATAAATAGATGTGACACTTTAGACAAGATTTTTTATCTTTTTTTCTACAAATCTAGGATCCTGTGTAACTATAACTCAATATTTAATGTCAAAGAGTTTACCTCAGAGCACATTACACATACAAAAGTACTGAATAGCACTACAATCTTGGATTAAAATAATTTTTAAAAAAAATTTTTTTTGAGACAGGATATCACTAGGTAGGACTGGTTGGCCTAGAACTGGCTACATAGCCCAGGCTGGTCTGGAACTGTAGAGACTGGCCTGCCCCTGACTCCCCTATGTGTTACTGTGCCCAGCCCAACTCTTATGTTGTTTAGACTTGTATCTTGAAATTCAACTTACCTTGCCATTTCATCTTCTACATATTTTCTAATTGTTTTCTCAGCTACTGTCCTATCCAGCTTTGCAATGGGCACAGTTTTTATTTCATCATACAGTGCCTGGGGTTCCTGAATAAAAATTTACACCAAAATTGCAAATAAAACAATTTGAATTTAGTTATAAAGTTAGGTTGCTTAGTTACTGAACTAATTCATTTACTTCTTCATCAATTTTATCCTAATTAAGTATGCAAATGAGAGTTAACGATTCTTAAATATTTAACTGTTTATCTTCACTTTTAAAAATCTAACTTTAAAACATATTGCTCTGTGCACACACAGAATGGGTGTGCAGACACGTACAGAGGTCAGTGGACAACTCTCGGAGGTCATCCTCCCCTCCACCTCTAGTGACTGTTCTCACATTTTACTTGACCTACACAATCCTAACAAAATTCAAATAAGAAGAAACAGTGTAAGGAAAAAAACTTTTTTTAATCTTGGAGTTATTTATTCTTGAAATAGAATTCTGTCCAGGGATTATTTGTCTGTGAACCTAATAGAAATTTGCCTTTTACAAAAGTACTATGATACTAATAGTAATATACATATATGGAAAAAGTTGAATATATAAAGTAATATAGATTACTATAAACATTAAATATGGAACAGAAAATTATGCTGACAACAATCACTTCCAAAATGCAAGTGAATTTTACAATATCATTATCTTTCCTCCACTATTACATACGAGTGGCACCATGAGACTTTCATAGTCACTTGCTTTCTTACCATCGCAATCTGAACTTCACCTCCTGTAGCATACACTTCTCCATCATGATCACCATAAAGGAAAAATTTTACAATGCTTCCATAATAGAGAGGAAGTGTCTTGATTGTCTTGACCTAATATTTAGCATTAGAAAACAATTAGTTTAATAGTAACTACTTCATATAACTTTTATGCATGTGAAAAATACTCTTATTAACAATTACTACAAAAAACAAGGGAATAAATAAAACTTGTGAAGCTTAGCACTTATTCTAAGCAAATGTGTGCTGATAGGAGCTTCCTGTTTATAATCCCTACACTTGGGTGTTGAACACCAGCTGCTCAGCTACAGGCCAGCCTAAAACCACATAGTGACACTGTCTCAAAACTCAAAATCTGAATCTTGACTTGACTTGAAAAGGTAGTATCAGCAGTCTCATTCAGAAATTTAAAACAAATCAGAAATCACTATAAGCTATTTTGATTCATCTGTATGTTAGTTAGCAGGACAAACCCACCAACTTAATGGTTTTTTATTTTTCAGAACTGGTTATCTAAAAAGAATTTACTCAAGTCCATGAAGAAGTTAAAAACTGATTACTCCCTACTCCTTGCAACTCTTCCCTTGGCTGCCTGGAAAATGCAAGTTCTCCTAGTTCCTCCCACTCCATTAGACAGCCTTTCTGTCTCCTTTGTCACTTGCTCCCTCAGTCCTTGCTACCTACAGGACTTAACTCTATGCTGGCACCCCACAGTAATGGAGGGAGTGGGTGTCTTTCTACCTTTGCAACTGTTGAGTATATCCAAACTTCTTCCTCTTTTGAGGTTAACTCAAATGCCGCTTTTTACCCAAAGAATTTTATGATTTGCTCTCTTCTTCAAAGTCCTAACATCATCCAGTGTCAGAAAACTCTCTCCTCTCCTAACAGCTTCTTTCCTTCAGATCATCTTCATCTTATCTATGCTTACACGACTTCCATTTGTAGGTTAGACTATTCCGAAGATCCAATCACATCTCAGTCTCTATGTTCACAATGTGTTTAAAATCAGAAAATACTGTTCAGCAATAAAAATAACTAAAAAAAAATTATAACGTTAAAAAATGCTTTCACTCCAAGTGTGTAAGATTAATGTTAAGAAAAGAAATACGACTATGCTAATGGAGCCTTTGGCAAATAAATAGAAGATTTTTAAAAACATAGAAATTATATATTAAAATTGCTTTTTTCACTCTTTACTGGTTCCACTGAAACTAACATAAACATTTTTTGTAGTTAATAAACTCCAATACATCTATAATAGCGGGCAATTCTAAGAACTTAGTTCGGAGCAGGAGGAACCTACCAGTTGTCCTGCTTTGTATATTTTCCCGTCCCATTCTATTGCTGAGAATGTTGCCCAGGGGCCTTGCTTTTTAGTGGGAAGATCTGGACGGGTAATTATTCCTTTAAAAAGCGTGAATTTTATTTGCTTGTCGTGCTTTTCATGACAGTCCTTCAGCCATAAAGCAAATTCCCTGTCAATTTTCATTCTCTGCTCCTGTAAAATTGAAAATGTTCTATGAGATACAGTTATTAATAGACACATAGCCATACAGGTCTGTCACTCATTTTATTTTATTTTCACATATCATACACCAGAAAACCTAGGTAGAAATTAAACTACCTTGCCATATCTTTTCTTATACAAAGTTAGGGGATTTCATAAAATTAAGCCATGTTTTCCTTTCACATCTTTTATTAATACAGATTTCTTTTATACAAAAGATGGAGCCACATTTAAAATGACTTAACTTCTAAGAATGAAGGAGTGTATGCCGTGTTATATGACGGACTTGTCTGGTAATCTAAGAATGAAGGAGTGTATGCCGTGTTATATGACGGAAACACATCTGGTAATCTAAGATGGGTAGTCACCTAGCCTTTGGCACCTCAGAAGCATTAAACTTCTGGAAGAGTAGTGGAGAGTAAGTGACCCTGAGGTGTGTAGGTACAAAGTACACAATCGGTCTTAGTAAACTTCTAAAACTTTCTTCCCAATGGAATTATTTTAGTTTGTTTCATTACCAGTGCATGTAACTTTAATACTGATCAATCTCAAATCACCTGAAGCCCAAAGCATTCCATAATTACACAACCTCCCCCCCACCCCGTAACTCACAAAGCAAGATGGAAACTGCAGTTAGTGGGTGGTGAGGTGGCTCACCCAGTAAAGACACTTGCTATCAAGTCCAGACACCTAAGTCCCATGTTTAGAACTCACATGGTGGAAGGAGATAACTGACTCCAGCAAGCTGTACCTTGACCTTGACATGCATGCCTTGAGACACATATGCCTGCGTACACGCGCATGCACATACACAATTAATTAAATCCTTAAATAGTAGTTAATGTTCAGATCCCATGAAACACAATTAAACATATTTTTATTAAGTGGAGATGCTAGATGATACCAAAGTCCAATATTAAGATTTAATAAAGCTGGACATGGTGGCACATGTATGTAATTCCAGCACGTAGAGGCAGGAGGACCAGGAGTTCAAGGCCAGGCTAGGCTAGAAAAGGTTTGAGGCAATCCTGCCCTACATGAGACTACAGAGAGAGAGAAAGAGAGAGAGAGAGAGAGAGAGAGAGAGAAAATATGAATGAGAATGAATGAATCTAATAAAGGTGGGTAAATTTTACCCAAACACAGTTTAGCCAACTTAAAATTTTTGTAGTAGAATGAATGGTTAAGAACTCAAGAAAAAAATGGTTAAATCACCAGTCTTACAAAAAAAATTTTTAACTGATATACAAAAGCATAGCATAGAAGTTAGATATACTGATGGGGTAGTATGTAATATCTTATATATATACTATATAATATTCAAATATGATTAAACAAATTTATTAAGGGAAATGACTCAGCTGTTAAACTCACTTGCTGCTCTTTGGGTGGGTCACTGCTTGTAATTCCTTTCTATGAATGGGCATTGATGCCCTACTCTGGCCTTGGTGGGCATGTGATTTCACACACAAACATACATACATACACACACACATATTTAAATGTTTATTCCAGAAAACATTGATTTGAACACAGTAGTCTTTTGAGTAAATGAATCTAAAGTATGTAAAACATTAGTACAAATCCACTTAGTGTATACATTTCGTCTTATTTAAAGAGAGATCATTGACAAATATTCAAAGCTTGACACTTAAAAGGCATACCTGTCCATTTAAAATTCTTGTAAAAAGGGTGTTCTTATCTTTCAATTTCAGCTCAAGATCCATAAATGTCAGTTTATTTGTGCTGACCTGAAATTTGTCATTAGTGAATAATGCACCAGATATTCTATTAAAGCACTCAATTGGGGCAAGCCCTCTCTTCTTCGGAGGAGCACACCAGTCAAAGCTGGAACAGAACAACATTACTGGTCAGTAAAAAGACTAGGTTCACAGATGCCAACCCAGAGTACTACTCCCAGCAAAACTTTCAATCACAATAAATGGAGAAAGAAAAACACTGTACTACAAAAGCAAATTTAATCAGTATCTATTTGCAAATCCAACTCTACAGAAGGTACCAAACAAAAACAACAAAGCAAAACAAAAACAAAAAACAAAAACAAAAAAAAATCTTCCAACCTGAAGAGATTGACTACACCCAAGAAAACACAAGGAATAAATAATCCCCAACCAGCAAACCAAAAGAGGAAGGAACCCACACATAACAAGGTAAGAGAAAACAACAAACACTGTTCAGTGATCTCTCATCATCAATGATCTCAATTTCCCAGTAAAGGGAAACTAAAACACAGACTCAAAGAATGGATGTGAACAGGCATGCTCCATCAAAGAAACACACCTTAACATCAAGAACAGATATCACCTCAGGGTAAAATGATGGAAAAAGATATTCCAGGCAAATTAAAATCAAGCTGGTGTAGCTATAGTAATATTTGACAAAAATAGACTTCAAACCAAAACTAACCAGAAAAGATAGGAAAGGACATTACATACTCAAAGGAAAAATTTACCAAGAGGACATCTCAATTCTTAATATCTATGCACCAACCATGAGGGCATCCAAAGTAATTAAAACAAAATGAAACATTACTACAGCTACACACTGACCCTTCCATCCTGATAGTGGGAGACGTCAATACCCAACACTCACCAAGAGACAGATCACCCAGACAAAAACTAAACAGAGAAATGCTGGAGCTAACTGATATCCTAAACCAAACTGACCTAACAGATAAATACAGAACATTTTTCTTCTTCACCCAAACACAAAAGAATATACCTTCTTCTCTGCACTCCCCCCCTCCCCCAATGGAACGTTTTCCAAAATTGACCATGCACTTGGACACAGAGCACGTCTCAAAAGATTCAAGAAAACTAATGCAGAATCAGGTATCCTATAAGACCACCACTGATTTAAATCTGGATATCAACAACAATAGAAACAACACAAAGCTTACAAACTCATGGAAACCAAACAACTCACTATTGAATACAAAATGAGTCAACAGAAATTAAGAAGGAAGTTTAAAACGTTTTAGAATTGAAAGAAAATGAAAACACAATTTACCTAGACATTTGGGATATAATAAAGGTGATTCTAAGAGGCAAGATTGCATTAAGTGACTATCTTTAAAAAAAAAAAAAAAATTAGAGATCTCATACTACTAACTTAACATCATTCCAGAAATCTCTAGAACAAAAAGAAGAAACCACACCCAAAAGGATTAGACAACAAGAAATATTAAAATCAAGGCTGAAATCAATAAAACATAAACAAAAATACAGAGATTCAATGAAACAGAGTTGGTTTTCTGAGAAAATCAGTAAGATTGACAAACCCTTATCTAAATTAATTAAAAGCCAGAAAGAGAATATCCAAATTAACAAAATTAGAAATGAAAAGAGGGACAAAAATAGACCATCCAGGAAATCCAGAGAGAATAAGGACATATCCAAAACCTACATTCTATAAAACTGGAAAATCTAAAAGAAATGGATAATTTTCTTGATAGGTACCACTTACCAAAGTTAAACCAAGATCAGATAAACAATTTAAATAGATCTATAAGCCACAGAGAAACAGAAGCAGTCATTAAAAGTTTCCCAACCAAAACAATGCTAAGGCAGATGGTTTTAGGACAGAATTCTACCAGACTTTCAAAGAAGAGTCAATACCAATATCCTCAAAGTGTTCCACAAAATAGAAACAGGAGGAACATTATCAGATTCATCTTACAAGGCCACAGTTATCCGGATACTCAAAGGACATACTAAACATACAGAATTACAGACCAATTTCCCTTTTGAGCCTAGGTGCAAAAATACTCAACAAAATACTTGCAAACCAAACCCAAGGACATATCAAAAAGATCACCCACTGCGATCAAGTAGCCTTTATCCCAGAGATGCAGGGATGGTTTAACATACAAAAATCAATAAATGTAATCTAACTTATAAATAAACTGAAAGGGAAAAAAGCCTATGACAAAATCCAGCACCCCTTCATGATAAAAGTGGAGAGATCAGGGATTCAAGGGACATACCTAAACAATATAAAGGCAGTTTACAGCAAACCCATAGTCAACATCAATTTAAATGAAGAGAAACTCAAAGCAATTCTAAAATCAGGAACAAGACAAGGTTGTCCACTCTACTCTACCTATTCAATATAGTACTTGAATCTGAGCTCGAGCAATAAGACAAGTCAAGGAAATCAATGGGCTACAAATTGAAAAGGAAAAAGTCAACCCATCTTTATTTGCAGAGGATATAACAGTACATGTAAGTGACTTGAAGAATTCCACAGGGGAACTCATAGAGCTGGTAAACACTTTTAGCAACATAGCTGGTAGAAAATTAACTCAAAAAAAAAAAAAAAAATTCAGTAGCCCTCCTACATACAAATCACAAAGGGGCTAAGAAAGAAATCAGGGAAACACCACCTTTCACAATAGCCTCAAACAATATAAAATTTACCTTGGGGTATCTCTAATCAAGCAAGTGAAATACTTGTATAATAAAAATTTGAAGACACTTAGGAAACTGGTAAAGATAAAAAAGGATGGAAAAATCATTTAAAAAAAAAACATGGCGGCAGTGGTGGCGCACGCCTTTAATCCCAGCATTCCGGAGGCAGAGGCAGGCAGATTTCTGAGTTCGAGGGCAGCCTGGTCTACAGAGTGAGTTCCAGGACAGCCAGGGCTACACAGAGAAACCCTGTCTCGAAAAAACAAAACAACAAAAACAAAAATAAAAACATGGCCACCGTACCAAGAGCAATCTACAAATTCAATGTAATCCCCCTCAAAATTTCAACACAATTTTTCACAGATTATAAAAGAATAATTTTCAGCTTCATATAGAAACACAAAAATCCCAGCACTGCTTAAAACAATCCTAGATAATAAAAGAACTGCTGGGGGTATCACCATCCTTTTTTAAAACTTGTACTATAGAAAAAAAACAACAACATGGTATTGGCATAAATATAGGCATATTGATAAATGGAATCAAACTGAAGACCCAGACATCAATCCACACACCTAGGGACACCTGAGTTTTGACAAAAGAAATAAAAAATACACACTGGAAAAAAAGGCAGCATCTTCAATAAACAATGGTGATTGAACTGGATATTTGTGATTTAAGAAATCCAAATATATCCATACTTATCACCCTGCACAAAACTCAACTCCAAAGGAATTAAAGACCTCAACTTAACAGATACCTTGAATATGGCAAGAGAGAAAGTAGGAGATAGTCTTGAACTCACTGGCAGAGGAAAAGACTTTCTGAACCGAACAGCATTAACACAGGCACTAAGAACAACAGCTAAGAAACAGAACCTCATGAAAAGCATCTGTATGGCAACAGACATTTGAGCAAAGTAGCACCTTACAGAATAAAAAAAGATTTTTACCAACTAAGTATCCAATAGAGAGATAAAATCTAAAACATATAAGGAACTAAGATCAGTGAAATGAATGACAGCTCATGCCGGCGAGGATACAGGGTAAGGAGAACGGAGGGAGGGAAGAAACAGGAGGAAGGAAGAGCCATGCTTAGTTAGGAAACCCAGACCCAAAAAGAAAATGGTATGTATTCTCTTATATGTGGATGTGAGCTATTAAGTCTTAAATAACCTGGCTACAGTCTGTATAACCATAGAGATTAGATGAAGTGACTGGGGTGGGGGTGAGGGGTTCCCTAGAAAGGAGAAATAAACAATTATGGATGGATGGGGGTGAAGGGACTTAGAACAGGAAGATTAAATGGAGAGGAGAAAGGAAGAGGGGTTAAGGGAGGAAATACAGAGAGAGAGCTAAAGCTAGCAGCCGTTTAAACAGTCACATGGAACCTTGTTACAGTAAAAGCATCTTAAAATATATGTATTCATAAAAGAAATCTAAATGAAATCATCAAGTCCTTCCCTTCAGGGCCCAGAAGAAGAGGTAGAAAGATTGTAAAATAGCGGGGATGGAAGACACCAAGCCTTCTAGACACAGCAGGACTGACAGACATAAGAACTCACAGAGACTGAGGCAGCATATATAGAACCTTCATGGGTGAAAGCCAGATGGGGAAGGGGACACAAGGCCCATCCCTAACCCAGAAGCTATCTCCAATCGATAACACTTGTAAAGGAAAAATTACTGTTCTCCAACCAAGTATCACTAGGTAAACAAACCACACTTAAAGAAGGCCCCGTGCCCAGCTAGATAGCTAACACAGAATGAGCTCAGTGGCATTTCTGAGGAGTTGTCGTTGCTGGGTTTGCTTGTTTCTGGTCTTTTCTGGCTTTGTGCCTCTATGCATGTCTGTTTGTGTAAATGTGTGTCTGTGCACCTACGTGTGTTTCGTTCGTGTTTTCTTTGCTCATCTTTTTTCCTACTCCTTTTTGTGTCCTCTTTAGGTTTGTTTGTTTGTTTTATTCTACCTTATTTTATTATTCTTTCTTTCTTTTAGGTGCCTGTTTGTTTTTGAACGACAGAGAAAAAGAAAAGGTAAGGATTCGGGGAAGTAGGAAGGATCTAAACGGAGCTGGGGAAGGGGAAAGTGTAATCAGAATACAATGTATGAAAAAAATCTATTTTCAATTAAAAAAATAAAAAGATTAGGTCAAAAAGATGTAATCCACAACGATGAAAACTTACTCTTCAACTGATGTGTATGGTATCAACCGTCCATTCCAGAAACACTCAAAAATCGGCCTTTTCCCTCTTGCTGCCTTCTCGGGCATGAAGCAATCCTCATCGTCATCGTCATCCCTCAACTCTACGGCAAAAAGCGAAGAGGAGCATTCTCATCTGCACACACCAGGAGCAACTTTAACTACGTTGACATCAACTTCTGTAAGGGCGCACTAAAGTCACTCCAGGGAAATGCATCTGAAAATCTTGTTAGTTAGAAAGACAGGCAGATTCGAAGAGCTCACAGTTAATATAAATGATTACCTACACACAATCTAATGGGAAGTAGCTGACAGGACTAGGATCTTTAAAGCGTGCGCTCGCTCTCTCTCTCTCTCTCTCTCTCTCTCTCTCTCCCCCCCCTCCCTCTCCCCACCCCTTTCTCTCTCTCTCCCTCCCTCCCACCCTCTCCCCCTCCCTTTCTCCCTCTCCCTCTCCCTCTCTCTCTGTGTCTTCCTTTCCTTTTTTTTCCCCCCCTTCCAGACAGGGTTTCTCTGTGTAGCCCTGGCTGTCCTGGAACTCACTCTGTAGACTAGGCTGGCCTCGAACTCAGAGATTCACCTGCCTCTGCCTCCCAAGCACTAGTAAGCCAGCTTCTAAATCTATTTCTAAATATTTTTTAAAAAGTTATACATCCAAAAAAGACTTTTCTATAGTGAATTCTGTCTTCTCCACAAATAGGCTCTTGAAATCAGTACCTGAAACACAATTTCCACAATTCTATTAAACTAGCAATGCTCATGTGAAAATCATCTGAGAAATTTACAATGTCAAATAGCAGCAAATTCATCTATAAATGATTCAGAATAATCAATTTAACTTTATATAAATGATGACGTTTCTAAATTCAGATAAGCATAAGATGACACATTACCATGTATCAAAAGCAAATTAATAGAATCATCTATAACATTGTGCTTTCTAGCAATACATTCTTAAATACCCAAATAAATTAAGCATACTGATGTATTAACGCATACTGGCATTAAGTTCTCTACCTAAATTAACAGAGCTTTCTCCTTCCAAAAAGCCCTTGTAAGAAAGCTTCAGTCAATTTTATATGTAATATGTCACTTTGGTCTTAAAAGAATTTCTTTGAGCATCATCATTTGAAGAACTGTATCATTCTGTCTACAAGATTAAACAAACAAACAAACAAACAAACAAAAAACAGAAATAGCAAATGTGGTAGGAACCAGAAACCTATAGGAGACAGCAGCACTGACTGACTGACAACAGAGGTCCAAGGGAGACAGCAGCACTGGCTGACAGCAGAGGCCCACAGGAGACAGCAGTACTGACTGACTGACAGCAGAGGCCCACAGGAGACCGCAGCACTGACTGACTGACAGCAGAGGCCCACTGGAGACAGCAGCACTGACTGACAACAGAAGCCCACTGGAGACAGCAGCACTGGCTGACTGACAGCAGAGGCCCACAGGAGACAGCAGCACTGGCTGACTGACAGCAGAGGCCCACTGGAGACAGCAGCACTGACTGACAACAGAAGCCCACTGGAGACAGCAG
>JADRCH010000066.1:515794-586445 GCA_019843965.1 Rhynchomys soricoides | reverse complement strand
CAGCAGCACTGACTGACAACAGAAGCCCACTGGAGACAGCAGCACTGACTGACTGACAGCAGAGGCCCACAGGAGACCGCAGCACTGACTGACTGACAGCAGAGGCCCACTGGAGACCGCAGCACTGACTGACAGCAGAAGCACTGACTGACAGCTCCTCTTGAACTGATGCCCTCATTAAAGCATGTCTGCACTATTCCAACAACTGACCTTAGTTTCTCCCCTTTCCCTACTTTGGAAGAGTCTTGCCATACAGTCCATGATAGCCATGAGTACTCCATTTCAGTGTCACAAGTTACAACGCCACACCTGGCTTCCGTTTCTTACTTAACCCTCATAACATCACTGAAACAAACTAATTTTTCATATGGCAACACCAACATAGGGAGTGATTTGTCTAAAACAACAAAACCAAGAGTTAAAAACATAGGACTTGGGTCAGAAAACCAAGGACAACTGGAGAATCTGCTAATTCATTAATTCAATGCAAGTGAGGCATTATTGTGCACTCCTGACATTGCAACACAGAAGGAAGCAAAGCATTGTTGCACATGCCTGTAACTGCAACACAGGTTAACAGGATCCTTGCTGCGCTACAGGCCAGACCCTGTATCAAAAATAAAAAATTTTCAACTCAATCATCAATAAACTCACTGGATACTGTTTGTGTTGCTTTATGTAAATAAATATTGTATGGAAAACTTAAGGTAAATACCTAGCTTACACTGAGAACACTCACACACAAAACAGAGACATATTATATATAAAATTACATACATACATACATAGAAAACAAAATCCTACAGGATCTTTCAAAGAACCTTAAACATGAAAAGCCTTACAAAAGTAAAATAAAATTGAAGTATAATTTTAAAAATAGATATGATTGTATAAAATATGAAAGTTTAATAAATACATATAAAAGAAAGACATTGTAGAGAATACAAACAGGAATATCATGTATACTTAAAAATTAAGCTCAGTAAAAAATTAAAAGAAAAGTTTCTGAAAGTCAAGTGTTTTATTTTTTACCTTGAAAATGAATATGAATAAAAATTATTTCTATAAATATATTAAACTGTCAAAAATAAAGTAAAACAAGTATATGAATTAAACATAGATAATTCATAAATTTATTTTAAAACAAACCCAAAGCCTATCAGGAGTTATAAAGTTACAAACACTAAACGGTGTTAAATAGGAAAAGCTGTTTAACTTTATCTAGTCCTACTAGCCCAGCTGGGAACCACTCAGAGAACACTCTCCAACGTCACAACATGATATTTCCAGCTAACAGGCCAGAGTAACATACTTGATGGGAAGCATGGATCGTCAGGGTAAGTCTCTCTGTCATATAAGAAGGGATGATACCGGATAACCCCTTCCACTACACCGTCTCCTTCAACATGAGCCTTGAATTCAAAACTATCAGACGCTGTGTTTATGTACAATGTCTGCATGTCATCTTGTATTTCCCTTAGGTTGACAATCTTAGGGGTCTTCCCTTTTTCAAACAAAGAAATCTAAAATAAAAATAAAATAAAAATAATTAAATTCTATGGTAACTTTACTTTTCCCAGCCAAAATCCACCTTGCTTTGAAAAGTAGTCATCTAAAGGGATACACATATCTGCACAAGACATACATATTTACACATGCATTAATACCTCTAAGGAGCAGCTCAATAAAGACTATTCAATTATAAAACAGAAGGAATGATCAAAACTGAGGGGCAGATAAGTCATATGCATATGTAAGTTTTCTTTATGGAAGTACAAAAGATGTTTTACGTGAGATGCCTCTGAGTGTTTAGACAGGGGCACGCAGCACTCAGTTCTAAAATGTTCTGTGGTTTTAAGTCCTACCACCACCACAAGGCTTTCATAAACAAACAAGATGCCATAAACAGATACATCCCCCTTTCTCCTTGCTTTCAGAAGCATTATGCTCAATCACAATTCTTATCTCTACAGAAGAGTAAATAGAGGGGAAACCAAGGGATGTTTACAAAAAAGTTAAAAAAATAAATAAATAAAATCCAAACCAAAAATACATCATTTGGGATCATCTTTGTAATATCCTAAGGTGGAATTTGTCTTACTTCAATATCAATGTTGTTGAAAGGTCCAACGTCTTTTGCTGTACTTATTTCATTTCCTTTTGGTCCATGAATATAGTAATGATAAATATGCCTAAAATGAAGAATAGCATTATTCTTCACTAACATGACACTATAGTTCACATAATTTCCCACCAGAAAAAAATTACATTCCCATCACTTAACACACTTACTCGTCCAGCACTTCATCCCTGGGGATGAAGCACTAGTGTCTCATGCATGCCACAGGGGCCACCTACCACTGAGCGACACATCTAGCCATGCACTCCCAGAACTTTTTTTAAAAACAATAATCCAATGGCAAAATAAACTCTGAAATCCAATATTATATTTCAATTTATAGATTAGATACCCAATCTGTCTAGGCCACAGCGTTAGAGCTGGGTAAACTCAGCTTTATTCAACACAGTCTTTTCCATCTTCCAAAGCCATAAACATTCTACCTCAAAAACAATTTACCAAATACATTTTTTAAAAAAGGAAAGTAGAGTCTCTAACTGTGTGTTAAGGTTATTCTAGGAAGTACTAAAGATTGCACACATTAGCAATCTTCAGAGTAGGGGGTTACTCTATAAGATATGGTTTCTCAACACTGGCACTAAAATTATACCAACATTTCAAAATAAAATTTAAGAAGTTCAACAAAACTCCATTATAAATCACCAGGAATCTTTGCTAGCTTGTATTTTGTTAAGTAATTATTTTGTTTAAGACAATAAAATATTTCTCTAATTATTCCTCAAGCAGAGATTTACAGAATTCCTTCTCATAAATTAAACAAACAAAAACCAAACAAAAAACCAAAAACAAAACCCTAGATTTGCAGGGATCGGTAGTGTACACCAGAAGTCCCAGCACTTACAGAGGCAGGAAGACTGCAAGTTCCAGGTCTGCCTGAGATACAAAGTGAGAATCTATCTCTAAAGACAGAGGGAAGAGAAGGTAGGAAGCGGGTGGGCTGCAGAGAGAACAGTAAGACTTAGCACTCTAGCCACTCCTGAAAGTACTAACAGAAAGAAAAATGGTTCTACTAAGAGTCAATTGTTTTTATATAAAAAACAAAAAAGTACACTAATATGTATGTGTATGGATAACAGACTTAAATATAACAGACTTTGAAGTAAATATGATGATTTTAAAATATTAATTTTGTGAAGATATACCCATTTTAAAAGACTCCATATTACAGACTAATAAAAAACTATTTAAATAATCTAACAAGAGTAAATACCATTTAGAGATACAAGGAAAACTTAAGCAAATCTGATTTGGCCAATGTGATATAAACGATCAGAGGTTTATTAGAATAGCAATGATACTTTATTTCTTAGTATTACTTATTATTAACAGGGTGCATTTTAAGGAATGCTTGTGCATTTGTTATTTCTGTAGGAACAGAGTAGATATTCCTGTAGACACTGAAGATACAGGCACGGATCCTAAGACTACAGTGAGGAAACTGCAGCCACAGGACAGAAGCACCAAGTGCGATCGACCAAGTTGCAAGTGTTCTGACACACTGCAGCAGGTGTCAAAAACCTTGTGCTTTAAATAATGCTGAATACATGAGGTAATCTATTTTAATTTTTTTGAATGAGCAGATGAATAACCATTTAAAATCAACATCAGAATAGTGTAGAATGTACCAATGCAAAGAAAACTGAACAAAAGAAAAGGATACCAAGAGACTTCACTATCTCCCTATTTTCTGTTGTCAGAGAGTAGAGGTAAAGGGTAAACTATAAGACCGGAGTGGAGCTCCTGCCTGGAATCCCAACACTTAGACAACAGGGAAGAGGAGGACGGGAGGAGCTCCAGGCCAGCTTGGGGTATACAGCAAGACCCTGTCTCCAAAAGGAAAGGGAAAGGGAAAGGAAAAAGGGTGCGGGAACACTTCTAATTACTTACGTTAGCTGTCGTGTCCAAAGATGAAAAAAGTTTTTCAAGTACTGAATGTGTTCTGGCTGTACCCCTGTAATAACGACAGCAGTAAAGCTATCTTTCTCTTTCTCCTCTACAATAAGACTGTGTAGGAATCTTTCATCATCACTTGTAATGTGAACAGAATCAGCCGGCTAAAAGAGTGAATATAAACACAATAGATTAGGTAACCTATAATTATAATTAAAGTGCTAAAGTGATTCAAAAACCTTATTTTTAATGTTTCAAAAGCAACTTTTAACCCTGGGTTTGATAGCGCATGCCTCTGATCCCAGGACTTGGGAGAGGCAAAGGCAGGCTGATCTCTGAATTTGAATCCAGTCTAGGCTACGGAGAGAGAGCTGCAGGCCAGTCAAAGCTGGGATCAGTAGACTGGGCTGATGGAGAAGCAACAGCACCCCAGAAGCTTGTTATGGACAGTTCAACAGAGAGAGGGTGTTTACTTCATACAGCTGAACAGGAAGCAGACAATTGACAGGAACATTCTCTGCAAAGAACAGTCTCTGTAGGGAGCAGTCTTCAGGCCATGGACATCAGGAGGGAGCTACAAAGGACATTCTTTGCATACACTATCAACATTTCACTCAGATCAGGAAGGAATGGTGCCATTTCCATGCACCTAGCCCAGGGAAGGCACTGCTATTTTCCCACAGGACTGAGTCTTTGGTCTTTGACACAGCCAGCTCACATCAACAACACACATCCATTTAAGACTTCATTTGCTCCCTACAAAGAGAACCTCAAATCCACCCACATTCTGAAAATCAGTAGCAAGGGGAGGAGAGTTGGACAGAAATCGCTGAAAAGAATTGTTCAAAAGGGGGCTACAGAGACGATGTACCAGGAAGAGAGCAATCTGCTCAGTTCCCAGTACCCACATCAGGTATCTTATGGTTAACCACTTACAACTCCAGTTCCAGGGGACCAGATGATTCTGGTCTCCATATGCAGCTCCATGTCAATGCTAAGCACAGCCCCTCTCCAACCCTGAACAAATATATATAAATAATGAATTCTTTAAAAAGAAAGACAGAGAGAGAGAGAGAGAGAGAAGAAGAAGCAGCAAGTACCACTGGTACCTACAACATGATTGTTCAGATGAAGCTCTGCGTTCCATCCTTAGCACTGGAGGAAAAACAACAAAGAACAGTGCCGTTGTCAACTTAACAGAAGCTATCTAAAAACCCATGAGCGGGTCAGCCAGACACACCTTCAAGTAATTACCTTGATGAAGGTTAGTGTCTGGGAATGTCTGTGAGGGATTATCTTGATTAAGTTAGTTAGTGTTAGACCCAGTGGTCCTGAACTGATCTGTAAAGAAGAGAGCTAAGCATATATGATAAAGTCTGGACTGAGGATACAGTGTGGCAGGCTGCCTCACACTCTTGTCCTGCAATGACCTCCACCACTGGATGAACTTAAGTCTAGAACAGTTAGCAAAAACAAACCATTCCTGGTTAAGTTGCTTTTGTCGGCATATTGTGTTACAGTAATAGAAAAGGCAGTCAACAAAACAGCAGCCAGTCTGTAATTCTAACACTCTAGAGATGGAGGCAGGAGGATTACTAAGTTAGAGAGCAGCTTGGGCTATATAATGAGCACCAGACCAGCCTAAACTAACATGTGAGGCCCTGGCTCAGGCATGCAAGCAAAGGTAAAAATATGAACAAACAGTCCTTGTTGCTCTCTATAGCTGTGAAGGGACAACATGAACATGGCAACTTAGAAAAGAAAGAATTTAGGTTGAGGGATGGGGGGGGGGATCATGGTTCCAGAGATTAATAGAGTCCATGACCACCACAGTGAAGAACAAGGCAGCACCAAGCCAGGCATGGCGCTGAGAAGTAGCTGAGAGCTTACATCTGATCCACAAGCATGAAGCAAAGGGAGAGCTAACTGGGCTTTTGAAATCTCAAAGCCCACACTCAATGACACACCTCCTCCAACTAGGCCACACCTCCTAATCCTTCCTAAACAGTTCTACCAACTGGGGATCAAGGACTCAAATAATGAACCTAGGAGGGCCACTCTAACTCAACCCACTACATCCCACTCCGAGACCCTGCAGCTAATCTCCATATCATAATGCAAAATGAACTTAGTTCAATTTCAGAAGTCTCCACAGTCTTTCACAGTCTCAACAAAGTTTAAAAGCTCAAAGTCTTCTGAGACTCAAGAAAATCTCTTAATTGTAACCCCCTATAAAATAAAAAAGCAAATTACATATTTCCAGCATAAAATGGCACAGACAGTCCATTATCATTCCAAAAGGCAGGAAAGAGAGCATGATGAAGAAACACTGGACAAAAGTAAGAAAGAAACCCAGTAGGTTAAACTCCAAATCCTGTAGCCCCACGTTGATGTCGAAGAGCTTAGCTGGTTCCACTGCCAAGGCAGCTCCCACCGGCAGGCAGCCCAGGATCTGGCATCTTAATCTTGGGGCATCCAATGCAACCCGGGATTCATGTTTACAGATCCATGGCATGGCATCTCCAAGCCTCCATGCAAACAAAAACTCCCCTGCCACACTCCTGGTCTCAGAAGCTTGCTTTCCTTAACGGCAGAGGAAGATTCCACAACCTCTTTACTCTGTATTTTTCATGACTTTAAAGCCAGAACTATGTGGCAGGTGCTGCCAAATTAAGCTACTTGCTAGGGATAGAACTGGTGTTTGAACTACATTTGTGTAAGTTTTGTTGTTAGGAACAGATAATTCCATAGGAACTGCAGGCATAGCTAGAAAGAGTCTCACCCTGAAGGCATTACTCCGTTTACTCCGTTTCCCCTTATTGTTCAGCCCAGCATATTCTGTATTACTATAGATCTCCACAGGAGAGATGACTAACAAGTACAGGACAGAGTCGACATTAGGCTGTCTTGAAACTCTGCAAGGAAATTGGTCCCAAACATTTCCATTTAGCCACAGGCAGATTCTTAGGACAAGGGCAAAAAGCAGCCACTTTCCTTGCCAAAATATCAGAAGAATGGTCTCTGGTCCAATTGCTAATATTGTCGCCCTCCAAAACCTCTTGAACTGTGCTTTCTCTCAGCAATACTGACTTCCAAGCTCATGCTAGAATTGTCCTTTAAGCACTGTTTACAGCATCCAATTGCTTTATTCAGTCCAAAGTCCTAAAGATGACCACATTTCACAAACAAACCACAGTGCAGTGAAGCCTGTCATAGAAATACTGCAATCCCAGGGACCAACTTCTGACTTGATTATGATTTTATTTATTGCTGTGATAAAACACCATAACCATGGCAATTTATGAAAGAAAGCATTTAATTGAGACCCATGGTTTCAAAGGTGGTAAGGTCCATAACCATCATGGAGGCATTATGCAGGCAGGCATGGTGCTGATGCAGTACCCGAGAGCTTACATCTTGATCCACAAGTACCAGGCAGAAACAGCCTAACTGGGATTGACATGGGCTTTGAAAACTCATCCCCAACCCTCAGTGACATGCCTCTTCCAACAAGGCCACACCTAATTCTCTTCCAAACAGTTCTACCAATTGGAGACCAAATACTAAAAAAACATGAGTCTATGGAGGTCACAAACAAACAAAAACACAAAAATATGGACCTGATCAGGTAGGTACTTCAATGAAAAGTCATTAAAAGTATATATATTTATGAGTCTCATTTCTCAAACCAAAACAATCATAATCATATTTAAAGTTCAAATTGTCACAGCTATTCAAATTCTAATAATGTGTAGGGGGAAAAAATCTGTAATTTGGGGAAAACATTACACAAAGATAACCAAGTACTCTATCATTATGCAGAAATCTTATGAAGCGATTTAAACCCCTCTTCTGGTTTCAGGGTTACACAGGCAGTGATACACATACTTTCAGACAAAACACTCATACACGTAAGCTTTTTAAAATGTGCTGTATACAAAAATCCATTTTTGAAAATGAAGAATACTCAAGACGTTGATAGGAAATGTTGGGATCAAAGCTCTAAGCATACATAGTTTTAAAACACTGCACTGTAAAGAAGTCCAGCGAACTGTTGTCAGTGCCTTTCTCGGACACTCAGGTACTTTACTGTTCTCCTACAGCATTCTGCACAAGTTATTTTCAATTAAGAAAGACGTTTTAAAACTATTGCTTGTGTTTTACTATGGACCTGATCAGGTAGGTACTTCAATGAGAAGTCATTAAAAGTATATATAATTTATGAGCTTTACTATGTGTAGACGTGTGTATAAAGGGGTATGTGCAAGAGTGAGGACATGGTTGTTACAAAATCTGACACCTCTAAAGTTCCAATTTCCTGAAATTACATTATCTTCATAACAGACTTTAAAATTGATGTTTCGAGCCAGAGAGATAGCTTGTGGGTAAGGCACTTGACACCAACCTGAGTTCAATCCCTGAGACCCTCTCCTGCAGGTTGTTGCCCTCTGATCACCACATGTACACTGTGGCACATGCACACACACCCCACATAAAATAAACAAATAAAATGCCAAAAAATATTTTGAACAGATACAAACCAAGGTCTGCAACTTTTTAAGTAATTTAGATAAAGTTTCCTAAGTTAACTTATGTGAAAAGTTTTAGCTTAAAAAAAGAAAGAAAGAAAAATACACAAATGATCTTTTTGCTACAGGAAATATGAAAATACAACATTTTGAAAATCTCTTCTCTTCAAGTTTATAAAGCCCTGACATCTCAGTAATAAGTCAGAAAAATATCCTGTCTTATCATGTGAGCAAAGGAATACATGTATAGTTTTCAGCTATAAAATGTACTGCACCTTTCTGTTTCTAATGTATCCACTATATATTGCCTCTTTGTTTTTTTCCTTCTTCTCAAAATCTTCTTTAGAAAGCACAAGCTCGTGAACATCCTGGGAGTCGACAGGTTTGCTTATCATCTGTCAAACAATTTAAAAAGTACATTAATTCCTAATAGTCAAGTTAGTAAATCCTAAAGAATTTTGATCAGTTTTCACTATCAGGGAAATTTTTCACTTACTCTGGCTGATTGCCCAACAAAGAAAACGGCCTGTTTGCCTCCAACACCAAAATAGGAAATATCACTGTTCAAACTGCGTGGTACTGGTACTGGCCGGACGTACCCTGAGTGATCACTAGAAGAGAACACTGCATCAATATAGTGCTTTAAAACCATCTACTTGCAGGACAGAGGGAGAAGTGAGCGGACTTTGAGGGAAGCATGGGACAGAGAGTAAAACTCTATCTCAGAACCCCCCACCACAAAAACACCCTTCCAAAATCATCAAATGTATTCTAGGGCTAGGGATGTAATTCAGAGGTACAGCGTTTGCCTAGCAACTGCAAAGCCTTGCATGTGGTACAAAACACACATGCATATAAACACACATAAAATATAATAAAGGGTTTTTTTTATAAAAAAATCATAATAGATAAATGTCATAAAAGAAATCACTTATAAGACAAAAATTTAAACAACTATATTCAGATGTTCAAACCACAGAAACCATAATTATAAAGTATAAGAGTATTTCACCAAATATATCAGTAAAAATCATTGATAGTAAATCATTTTTATTATCTAGAATTTGCATTTGGAAAGAACTAAAATGAAAAAGGCACGCAAGTGGATGCGTCATGAGCAGACTTGAGTTGGCAGAAGAATAAACCCATAAACTTGAGGACAAGTTGAGCTTATTTAGTTTGAAGAGTAAAACAGTTTAGTGGTGCAGAATCTGCCTCCTATGTGTGAAGCTTTGGGTTTACTCTTCAGTGCTACCAAAAAATAAAAAAAAGTTAAGGAAAATGTGCACACGGCGTGTGAGGTCTGAGGTCTGTAGGAAGGTCACTCACTGCTCCCAAATGTAAGGAACTGCCAACGAAGATCAGGGGAAAAGTACTCTGAGAAATAATGGGCTACACTTTCCAAATATAAAGAAAATTCTTGCACAAATTTTTAAAAATTGAATTAATTCCAAAGAGGATGAAATTGTAAAGATTCACAGCTAGACACATCACAGCTCAACTATTCAGAAAAAAGAAACCAAGCTAGTGACATATGCCTGCAATCCTGGAATTTGAGAGGTAGTAGCTGGTGGACCTCTGTGAATTCAAAACCATCCTGGTCTACATATCTAGTTCCAGGTCAGCTGGAGCTACAAAGTGAGACTCCTCTTCACTTTGGGAAGGAATGAAACATTTCTGTGCTCTAGAAATGTTTAAGCCAAACTAGACTATTATAAATCAAGGTGCTGATGATAATACCTAGAAATATTAAAAGCTGAAATGGACCTTTACCACCTGTTAAAAATGTATTAGTGGGACTGGAGAGATGGTTCAGCAGTTAAGAGCACTTGGTGCTCCTGAGAATACTGGGTATCATTCTCCTCCAGCATTCACATCAGCGGTTCACGACCACCTGTAACTCCAGCTCCAAAGGATATGACACCCTCTTTTGGCCTTAGTGGGCACTTGAACACACATACACAAGAACACATGCTCGTGTGCATGCATGAAAAATAACTGGAATTACATGTAAAATGCCTTCTTTCTTGAAGAAAGTCTCAAACATATTGTTACAACAGCTAATAGTTCTAGTCAATAATTTAAAATGTTTATAAACATTTGTATTCACATCTCTCAGTAGAGCAAATACAGAGCAAAAGGTGTTCTCTTCTGTGAGCCTTCCTTTTTCCATAGCCTGTCTCTTATAACATCACCCTTGTGTCAAGTTGAAACTGAAAAGCAAGCAGAAAAGCAACTAAAAATGTATTCTAGGTAAGTACATGCCAGGTTTAAAGGATAACATGATGATGTTGAAAAACTTGGAGTGGGTCAAGGGACTGGTACTGCATCCAAAGACACCATGAAGATGTAGTAGCTATAACTGTCTACAGACACTATACATATATGTGTGTGTGTATACATACATACACATATACATAATTTAATCCAGAAAAAGAATGCTTTGTACCAAAAATGGAAATTTCCTTAACTTTTGAGTTAAGTTAAAAATTTGATTATAGGGGCTGAAGAGATGGCTCAGGAGCTGGAGAGATGGTTCAGTGGTTAAGAGCACTGACTGCTATTCCAGAGGTCCTGAGTTCAATTCCCAGCAACCACATGGTGGCTCACAACCATCTGTAATGGGATCTGATGCCCTCTTCTGGTGTATTTGAAGAGAGCTACAGTGTCCTTCTATATACAAAATAAATAAACCTTTTTAAAAATTGGTTATGGTGTAGAGAGAAATCAGTGTCTTGTGAGTCCAGTGAAGATGTTAACTGTCGTTAAAATGTAGGCTACACTACTTAAATCAACTGCAAATGCAGAAAGATGATTCCCTGGCTCCCCTTCCCCTAGCTTCCCATCACTTTTATCTTCCTTTTTTTTTTTTAAGTCAATTTTCTTTATCTTTGTCAAGCAGATGCAAAATCCTATACTCAGACTGTAAATCGTAGTAGTACACCTTCAGGCCTGGGTCCTTACCCCTTCAGGCCTGGGTCCTTACCCCTTGCCACCCTTTTTTAGACAAGGTTTATCTGTACAGCCTTGGCTGTCCAGAAACTTGCTCTGTAGATCAGGCTATCCCCAAGAGATCCACCTGCTTTTGACTGAGTGCTGGGAATAAAAGTGTATGCAACTATGCAGAGCTTCATGCTGGCCTCTTAACCACTGTTTTGAGTGTCACCCATTCATGAAAACAGTACAAAGGGTGGTTATGGAGACGTGCTGCATCAGGCATAAGAAATAACTAAGATGACAGCTCGTGCTTACTGTATGACAGGCACTAGCTCAAGATGTTACATGTTTCCTGGCTCAGTTTTTACAAAACCTTGATAGACAATATCCCCACTTACTAAGTACATAAAGTAACACACCAAGATAAAGTGCTGTAACAAGTGTTCTACAGCCAGTGAAGAGTCAGGTAATCCAAACCAGGTGTAATGATAGCAGGGTCCTTGTTCTTCATTCACTGTACTGTCTGTCAGACAGCACTACAAGGACTGAGGGTGCGGCTCAGCTGGGGCACTTGCCTGAGTTCTACTGCCAACAACACAAAAACCTGGACAATCACAGAAAATCTTTGCTCATCTGATGAAACTCGGAGCACGCTGAAATGGATTATAGGCATGAGTTCCCACACCCAGCGCCCCTGTGTGGTAAGTAAGCATTGTCTACAAGTGTGTTCTGATACAAAGCTGATTCTACTCTCTAATAGCTGTGATAGTCTGAAAAACTGAGGCTGGAAACAGAAATACAGAATTCTAAGGAATCGTATGCAATTCTAGGCATTTTCAAGTAGTATGAGATAGTTTATGAAGATTATCCTAAGCACCATTCTACTGTCCTAACTTAATATTCAATGTTAACTCACACAGACCTCAGGAAATGCAAAAACTATCGTTCAGTGGAAAAGCACATGCTCTATTTTGGAGTATGTATTACAACACCCTGTAATAAAACAAACATGTTGATAAAATCACCTATATCCTGGAGCACACTGGAGTTCTTACCCTTATTAAAATATACAAGTACCATTAAGAAGGAAAAGAAAGATTTTCTAACCTTTCAAAGTCACCTTGTCTTGTAAATTTTGACAGTCGATACACAGCCCAGTTGTTAAGCTGTTTAGAGGTCATTCCTCTTCCATTATCTACAACTGCCACAGCAGGTTTTCCTTGTGTTTCATCAAAAAGCTATGAAATAAAAAGACATGCAAACGCCAATCAATACTTAAAACATGAAAAGTCAAGTGTGAAATTCAATAGGCTCACTCATACCACTGGTGTAAGTATGAATGAATACAGTTTTCTTAGGCAGCCTGGAGGTGGTGGTGCATGCCATTAATCCCAGCATCTGGGAAAAGAATTCTTTGAGTTCAAAGCCAGTCTGCTCTACAGAGTGAGTTCGAGGACAGCCAAGGCAACAGAGAAACTCTGTTTCAAAAAACCAACCGAACAAACAAACAAACAAATAAAAACACTAAAATTTTTTTCTTAAAGGCACTGAATTATATCTATCAAAAGCTTTAGATTTCTTAACGTTTTTTAACCTGGTAATATCATTTCTCAGAATTTAACTTAAGAAAATAATCAAGGCATATATAAAGATATACTATTACCATATTGCATCTCATGGCAAAAATATAGGAGAGAAAGCAATGGCAGGGAACAGAAGACTGATTCTGTAAGTTACACTGTAGTTAACAAGAACCTTCTGCATTAATACTGTAAAATATGCAAGTATTTACAAAAGAAATTAAAAATTTTAAAAAAGAAATTATAAAGCCAGGCAGTGGTGGCACACACCTTTAATCCCAGCACTTGGGAGGCAGAGACAGGCGGATTTCTGAGTTCAAGGACAGCCTGGTCTACAGAGTGAGTTCCAGGACAGCCAGGGAAACCCTGTCTCAAAAAACCATAAAAAAAGAAAAGAAAAAGAAAAAGAAAAAAGAAATTATAAATAAAGAATGAGTACATAAAGACATGTATAAATAAGTACAAACATACACAAAAGAAAGGAAAATTGTTTCAAATATACTACCAACAAAAAAGATTACAATTCTTTATGTATGATTTTCTTACCAATTTGATCTGTATTCTCCTAACACCAACATTTCGAGAAGTAGCTGACAACGAATTGTCGATTAATTCTGCAAGAGCAAATGCTGGAAGAGATTGAAAAACAATGCTGAACCTCTCCATCGCAAACTTTTTTAAAAAGTTCAAAGTAGAAGGAACTCCTTAGTACCTCAGCAACCAAAGAGCTACGAGTATTATTACCCTGAGTCTAATGATGTTATTCAAGATAAGTCTCATCACCAATCACTATGTATAAAAATGTCATTAGGCACTAATCTCAGCAACACAGTAAAACCCTGTATCAAAAAAAAGCAGCAATGAGAAAGGGCAGATTTGGGAAGCTAGTCTGGTGGCCAAAGGCCTGTAGCCTCAACTATGACAAGGCTGAGGCAAGATTAAAGTTTAAGGTATGCATGGGTTACAAAGTGTGTTTCAGAACAGCCTGAGTAATTCAGTGAGAACATACCCTAGATTCAATCTTCTGTAAACACACACACAGAGAGTGAGCTAGCTTGCATACAGAATTCTAAAGACTAGCAAAACCATGTTAAATGGCAGCCACATGTGTTGGTACATAGCTAGTGTGATGGTTTGAATGTCCCCATAGGTTCAAGTTTGAATGCTTAAGTCTCCAGTTGGTGGAACTATTTGGGAAGAATCAAGCGGTGTGGCCTTGTTAGAGGAGGTGAGTCACTGGGGGTGGGATATGAGGTTTCAGAAGAAAGGCTCCTGCCATTCCCAATGTGTCCCCTGTCTCATGCTTGCAGATCCAGGCATGAGCTCTCAGCTGCTACTCCAGGTGCTTATATCTGGGCCCTCATACCACCATCAAAACTCTAACTCTCTGAAATCATAAACCCAATTAAATGCTTTTTTTTTCTTATGTTGCCTTGGCCACGGAGTCTCTTCACAGCAACGGAAAAGTAACCAGGCACCTGTGATCTCAGCACTCCAGAGACTGAGGTCAGAGCATTGTCAGGAGCTCAAAGAGAAGCTGCACTCCCAAACATAGTTTCTATGATGATTTAAATAATCAGCTTGGCAGGATCTAGAATTAGCTTGGAGACAACTCCCTGGGAATATCTGTAAGGGGTTTTTTTAAAGATTAAGTTTATTAAGTAGGAAGACCTATCCTAGCTACCAGACTGAGTAAAACTAGTAAAGCCAGGTACACCAGTTAGTTTTTACTATCATCCTAACACAATCTGGGAAGAGGAAGCCAAATGAGGCTGGCCTGTGAGCATGCCTGTGGAAGACTGTATTGATTAGAATTAAGTGTGGGAGGGCCCAGCCCTCTACAGGTGGGTCCATCCCTACTAGGTAGACAGCAAGGGAGCCAGTAAGGGAGCCAGAGAGTGGGTGAGTTAGCAGCATTCCTTCCTGTTTTCTGCTCTAGTTCCTGTTTGAATTCCTGTCCTGACTTCCCTCACTGGATTGTGACCCAGAAGTTTAAAACAAATAAATGCTTTTCTCCCTTAAGTTGCTTCAAATAATAGTATTTATCTGAGCAACCGAAAGCCAATAGAATACCAGGTATGAACATTCATCCGTCTCTTCTCTCTGACTGGGTGGAATATGACTAGATTGCTTCCTGTATAAGCTATGTCCTTTTGTCTACGTGAAATGTAAAACTGTAAACCAGAACAAATACACCCTTCCTTAAACTGTTTTTTTGGTCAGGTATTTCTTTTTTTCTTTTTTGGTTTTTCGAGACAGGGTTTCTCTGTGTAGCCCTGGCTGTCCTGGAACTCACTCTGTAGACCAGGCTGACCTCGAACTCAGAAATCCGCCTGCCTATGCCTCCCAAGTGCTGGGACTAAAGTTATGCGCCACTACTGCCTGGCTTTGGTCAGGTATTTCATCCTAACAACAGAAAGAATGTTATGTTCTTATTATAAAAACCAAGCCAAAAAATGTTAAATAATATTGCTTCACTATTTCCTCCAAATTAATAAAACATTCTCTCCCACAAACTCATGGGACCCACAAAGTAAGCAAAACTGACAAGGTCCTAGACTCTAAAATAGACCCAAGCCAGGCTTGGTGACACACATGTTTAGTCCCAGGACTCAAGACTGAGCCAGGGAAATCTGTGTGAGTATGAGGTCATCTTCAAACATCCTGAGTGAGTTCTAACTAGCCAGAGCTAAGAAATGAGACCCTGTCTCAAAACAAGCAAAACAAACAATAAACAAATAAATAAGGCTCAGAAAACTCTTACAAGATTTATTTCCAAAGTTATAAAAGCAGTAGGCAATAGCTGGCTGAGCAGCCTGGCTCTCAGCCTGAGGAGCCTGAGAGCACTCCAGGATATAGCTTTCAAGATAGTGGGCTTTTCAGTGATACAACTGCTTTTCAACCACTCTTGCTTCTGAAAGTAACCCCAATAAAGTCACTGGGGTTTGCTAAGCTAGACTAGGGTGGGATGGTTTCTTTGGTTGTCACTGGAGCCCTTTCTGATCATATCTCTTCCAGAAGATCTATACAACAAACGGCCGCACATGTCTCCAAGCTACTGACTCCCAGCACACATCCAATTCACTGCTACTGCACTTTTTTACACTCTCCCCCTGCAAAGCAACCACAACTATTTCTCACGTTTATTTCTCTAATTAAAAAGAAATAATATGCAGGTAGTGGTGGCACACACCTTTAATCCTAGCACTTGGGAGGCAGAAGCAGGCAGATCTCTGTGCATTCGAGAGCAGCCTATTCTACAGAGCTAGTTCCAGGACAGCCAAGGCTACACAAAGAAACCCTGCCTGGAAACCAATGTTCTCTCTGCCCACTCCCCAAAGAAAAAGGGGACAGGAACACTGAGACAAGTTTGAATTTCTGCCTCTAGAAATATATACAATTTATATAAGTGATTACTACAGCAAATTCAATTAGTGTTAAGTATTACATAGGAAGCTGAAAAAGATACTGTCCTTAACAAAGACACTTCACAGTCAGAGGTAAAGCCTTTGTTTCACTGACATACATACAATAAAACTCAGATCTGTCTGCTCAAAGAAAATCTATAAAAGAAATGATAAGAGCTCCAGGCGCCATCTTGTGCATGACGCTTCTGTCAGCCAGGCTTCATGTCAGTCTTCGTTTCAACATTTCTGTCACCCTTCATGTTAGACTTTGTGTTAGTATTCCTGTCACCTTTTGTGTCAGCCTTCCTGTTGGTCTTTATCTCAGCCTTTTTGTCTGCCAGTCTTTCTGTCAGCCTTCCTGTCAGCCTTGGAGTCAGTTTTCCCGTCAGCCTTCCCCGTCAGCATTCCAGTCAGTAGGCAGCCAGACTCCTTTCTTCTGCCAGTCTGTATTGAAGCCATAACTTTAGGAGAATCCCATTAACTCACTTAATAGGGTGGCTTGCAAAAGGGCTGTAGGACACTTAAAACAACCCAGAGACCTGAGAAAAAAGTTCTTGGATGTAGCTACTTCAGTCCCTCAGAGAAATGGGAGTTTGGCGTGCTTGTTGGTTATTTTCAGTGACATTTATTGAAATTGCTAATTGCAGGAGCTGGAGAGATAGCTCAATGGGCTAAGAGCACTGGTTATTCTTCCAGATGATGTAGGTTTGGTCCTCAGCACTCACATATAACTGACTGTAATTCCAGTTCCAGGGGATCTGACATCCTCTTCTGGCTTCCTTGGGCATCTGGCATCTAAGAGGTGCACCAGCAAAACATGCATACACATACAATAAAATAGAAGAAAAAGAAATGATGAACATGACCTGAAGCCCGGCCACAACAAAGTAAGGAAGAACCAGAAGCAAAGAAATGAGAGAAAACCTGGGATACACTGTAAAATTAACAGAAGCCAAAGGTTAAACAGAGGCTCCCTACTTATAGACGTAATGAAGGCACAGTTGAAAACCGATACAATCTGTACAGTAATTAAGCTACTCCCAAAGTTTTTAAAACAAATGTATCTGTTGACTACACAGTATATATTCGGAAATGTATCTCCAAGGAAATTAAAGTTGACTCAAATTTCAAATATTTAAGCACCTACTATCTGCCAGGCACTGCTCTAGGGATAGCACAATGCAAAGGTTCTATTCTTGAGTTCAACAGTTTACTGGAAGATGAGAAATAAAATGTAATTATGGGACTGGTAGATAGCTCATCAGTAAAGGTGCTTGCCATCAAGCCTGACAACCTGAATTCCATCCCTAGAGCTCATATGATAGCAGAAAAGCATCTTCTACTAGTTGTCCAGACCTCCACATGCATGCCTTGGTACATATGCCCTCATGCAGATGGATGGACGGATGGATGGGTGGACCTACGTATGTAAGCTTTTAAAAACATAATTACAGACTGAGGATGATGGCATGTGTTTTTAATCCTAGAATTTAGGAAGCAAAGCATTAAGATCTCTGAGAGTTTAAGACCAACCTGACAAAGGGAATTCCAGGACAGGCCCTAGTGGGCTAGAGATAAGGCTCTATGGCAAGGAGCACATGATGCCCAGAGTTCAGGTCACATCAGGTGGCATATAAGTGTATGAAACTCCAGTTCCAGGGGATCTAATGCCCTCTTCTGGACTCCACTCCACATGTATATGGTATATATATACATATCAGATACTCTCACATGCACATAAAACAAAAGTAAATCTTTAAAAATTAATATAGGGCTGGACCTATGGTCAGGGGTTAACAACATTGGCTTCTTTTCTAGAGGACCTGGGTTCATTCTCAACACCCTCATGGTGGCTTATATCACCTATAACTCCAGTTCGAAGGGATCCAACAGCCGATTCTGCTTTTGGCTTCTAGCAGGTGGATCTTTGTGTTCAAGCCCAGTGGATCTCTGTGTGTTCTAGCCAAGCCTGGTCTACATAGAGAGTTCCAAGACAATCAGGGTTACATAGACAATAGATAGGCAGACAGATAGACAGACAGATAAAATAAGTAGATCGATAAGTAAGTAAATGAATGAATGAATACATACATAAATAAAAATTTAAAATAAGTAAAGGGAAAAAAATCGTGATCATAGTTGTGTGTGATGGTGCAGGTAGATCTCTAGGAGTCTGAGGTCAGATTAGTCTACACAGCAGGAGAGCTCCAGACCAGCCAGAGCTACAAAGTGAGACTCTATCTCATAAAGGGGTAAACGGGTCAGAAAAAAACTAGAAGTGAGTGATTACAGTGGGTGTGGTGGTTTGAATGATAATGGTCCCATAGACTCATATGTTTAAATACTTGGTCCCCAGCTGGAAGTGTGACCTTAATGAACAGATATGTCATTGAGAGTGGGCTTTGAGGTTTCAAAAGCTTATAGCATTTCATTTAGCTCTCTCCACCACCAACTTGTCCAGATATAAACTCTTAGCTATTACTTCAGTACCATGCCTGCTTGCTGCCATGCTCCCATCATGATGAACATGGACTCTACTACCCTCTTCTATTAAGAGCTCCAGATTCTTTTATATGTTGCCGTGGCCACAGAGTCTCTTCACAGCAACTGAAAAGTAACTAAGAAAGTAAGTAAATTCTACTGTATATTAGAAAGTAATATGTGCTATAGGGTAAAATGAGCAAAGGGATCAAATAACAAAGGCATAGGTATACACATAATTAAAGATAAAAAATAGATCTTAAACTAAATTTTAAAGCTTATTTCTGGGGGTGGAGAGATGGCTCAGCATCAAGGGCACTGGCTGCTCCTTTAGAGGACTTAGATTCAAGTCACAGCACCCACATAGAAGCTCACCACCTCTGTAATGCCAGTTCAAGGGGTTCTACCACCCTCTTCTGGGCTCTGTGGATAGTGCATGCACATGGTACATAGACCTACATACAGGCAAATACTCACATAAATAAAATAAATACTTAAAGCTTATTTCCACTCCAAACTTTCTGGTCAATGTAACTTCTACAGAAACTGGAGATAAATGAAGAAGGTGAAGAAAGCAGAGACTGACAGACGCCTTGAAAGCAGACAGACTCACAGAAAAGAGACATCTGAATAGTCTGAAAGTAGATAAAAACTAGAGGAACTGTCAAGTAGAGCAGGCCATAGAGGGAGGCAGGCCATAAAAGAACTTTCCACTTGTCTGTTAATACAACTTCTGTGCTTAACATATATAAAAATATATTTTTAAAAATCAATTAATAGACAAGAATCTGAAATGATAAATATCAGGGTGTTACATTCAGATAGTAGCAATATGGTTGTTTTTCACATTCTATTCACTTACCTATGTTTTTCTAATTTCTAACAGTAAAACATATTTAAGAAAAAGAATTTTAATACAGTTTATAAAGAACATGTTAATGGCATAAAGTACTTTGGAGTCTAAAGAAAAGATTTAGTAAACCACAGTCTAGAAGGATAAAAAAGACATCTAACCATAAAATCCCTCGGTACACTGTCAACACATCTATTAATGGGTTAACAGTGACTGGTTTTACTTTAAAATTGACTTCTGGATTCAATGGAAAAACATCTGCTATGCAATCCTAGCAACTCTGGATCCCCAGAACCCACGTAAAAGTCAGATGTGTACTACTGCACCCACCTGTAATCTCTGTGCTCTTATAGGTACAGACAAGCTGTAGTTCTGTTATCCTGGCAGCCACACCAGTGACCAACAAAGAGATTCCACTTTAAACTTGGCAGAAGGAGAGGAGTTGTCTTCTGACTTACATATGTACACTGTGGCAGAGATATCTGCACACACATCACACACTATTAAAAGAAAAGACTGGGTCTGAAGAGACTGCTCTACAGTCAAGAGCAGTTGCTGCTCTTGAGGAGGACCTGAGTTTGGTTTCCAGCCCTCCCACCATCCATCCCACTGGACGACAACTCCTAATTCCAGCTCCAAAAGATCTGACACCCTCTTCTGGCCTCCCTGAGAAACCACTCACATGGCATCCATCTATCCACTCACATACATACATATATTAATGAATAAATTAAAAAGATTTTTTTTCTTTTATTGGATATTTTCTTTATTTACATTTCAAATGTTATCTCCTTTCCCAGTCTCCCCTCCGGAAGCTCCCTATGCCATCCTCCCTCCCCCTACCTCTGTGAGGGTGCTCCCCCACCTACACACCCACTCCCACCTTCCCACCCTGGCATTCCCCTACACTGGGGCATCAAACTCCCACAGGACCAAGGGCCGCTCTTCCCACTGATGTCCAACAAGGCCCTCCTCTGCCATATATGTGGCCAGAGCCATGTGTTCCTCCATGTGTACTCTTTGGTTGGTGGTCCAGTCTTCCGGAACTCTGGTGGGGGGGTGGGGGTCTGGCCAGTTGACACTGTCACTCCCCCCACGGAGCTACAAACCCCCTCAGCTCCTTCAGTCCCTTTTCCAACTACTCCATCGGGGACCCCACACCCAGTCCAATGGTTGGCTGCAAGCATCCACCTCTATATTTGTCAGGCTCTGGCAGAGCCTCTCAGGAGACAGCCATATCAGGCTCCTGTCAGCAAGCACTTCCCTGCATTTGAAATAGTGTCCAGGTTTGGTGACTAATATCCACTTATCAGTGAGTGCATACCATGTGTGTTCTTTGGTGACTGGGTTACCTCACTCAGGATGATATTTTCAAGTTCCATCTATTTACCTAAGAATTTCATGAAGTCATTGTTTTTAATAGCTGAGTAGTATTCCATTGTGTAAATGTACATTTTCTGTATCCATTCCTCTGTTGAGGGACATCTGGATTGTTTCCAGCTTCTGGCTATTACAAATATGGCTGCTGTGAACATAGTGGAGCATGTGCTCTTATTACATGTTGGAGCATCTTCTGGGTATATGCCACTCCTCCACTGCTGGTGGGATTGCAAGCTGGTACAACCACTCTGGAAATCAGTCTGACGGTTCCTCAGAAAATTGGACACAGTACTATCTGAGGACCCAGCTATACCACTCCTGGGCATATACCCAGAAGATGCGCCAAAAAGAAATTTTTAAACAAAGAAAAATCCCAATTTCAGTCGAATACACGCAAAGAAACTAAGAAAGTAGATCAAAACGAGTTACCATGCCTTGTAATAAAGTGGAATGAAAGGAATGTGAAGGAACTGCAGAGTATGTGACCAAAGGATAAGAGAGACTAACAACTTTCAAAACATGTGAGAACAGATTACTTACGCAAAGGATTCTGTCCTTCACTTGCATAATACTCATACATGCCACTTTTAACCAGAGTGTCATAGTGAGGTAGAAAGTCAATTCTCTCTTTTGTTGCTGTCAGTAGCGACTGGTCAACTGACTGCAGCAGGTACAGAGTGACTCCATCTTTAACAGTGTCATCTGTAATCAAGAATTAAAATCATAAGTATAGAGTAGCATCAGAAACTCAATGAATTTATTTTGAATATATAAATTATATCTACAAAATGCCCTTGATGGTATAACGATACTGTCAATGGCTCTATTTACAAATTCCAGTTGTAAATAAAAAAGTGTCAATGAAACAAGCATAACATTTCCACAACTCTAAAATACTCAAATAAATATTCAAATCTATTTATTCATTTGTGTCGTGTGTGTGTGTGTGTGTGTGTGTGTGTATGTGTGTGTGTGTGTGTGTGTGTGTGTACACGGATGCCAGCACACATGTGGGAAAATACATGTCACAGTACACTTGTAGAAGTCAGAAAATATCTTTCTGAAGTCAGTTCTCTCCTTCCATTGTGGTATCGGGGATCAGGCAAGTGTTTCTACCCACTGATCCATCATAGTGGCCTTTGTTTTTTTGTTTTTCTGTCATTTTAAAGACAAGGTCTCATATATCTCTGGCTGGCCTCAAACTTACCTTCCAGCTTCAGCCTCCTGAATGCTAGGATTACAAGTGTGCCAAAGAGTGTACCTTTGAAATGTTTCTTTATTGCAAATTGATTGGGTAGCCTTGACTGGCCTGGAATTCATTATGTAGACAAGCATTGAACTTAGGGAGATCCTTTTGCTTCAGCCACCCAAGTGCTGGGACTACAAGTGTCCATCACCATGCTCAATGTCACTTGTCTGTTGAAACAGGATCTCACTACAGCCTGAGCTTGACTGGGACCCACTATATTACCCAGGCTGGCCTCCAGCTCTGGGCAAGTCTCCTGCCTTAGCTCCCTGAGTGGTGGGATTACAGCTGTACGCTACCATGACAGCTAACATTTCTTTTTTTTATTTTTAATTTTGTAAAAACCATCACAGGTTGAGCAGCAAGATTGTTCAATGGATAAAGGTACCAGCTAGCCAAATCTGACAGCCTGAGTTCAACTCCTGGGAACCACACTGTAGAAGGAGGAGAAAGTATTCACAAAGTTGTCCTCTGACCTCTGTACTAACAAACACATACACAAATAAAGACGGGCAAGTAAGAAAGATTTTACAAATACAGAAAAAAACAAGTTTACATCTCATAATCTGTTAGTTTTGGAAAGTTCAAGACTGGCACCTAGTAAAGGCCTGCTGGAAAACCCAGTATTTTTTGAGATGGGGAGTCTAAGTCAGCCCAAGCATGTCTTGAACTCCTTATCCTATCCTTCGGACTCCACATCCTAACTGCTCAGGTTATAGGCACACACCACATACCCAGCTTTTAAACACTCGGTTCTTTTTTTTTTTTCTTTAAGATTTATTTTATGTAGATTAATATTTTTGCCTGCATGTCGGTGCACTAAGTGCATGCCTTGTGCATGTGGAGATTAAAAAGCATGAGATTCTCTAGAACTGGCGTCAGGGATGGTTGTAAACTACCATGTGAGAAGTAGGTGGTAGGTCACTCTCTATGGGTCCAACTGAGAGTGGGAAAACTGCCCTTGAAAGCACAGGCCTTGCTTCTCTTGCTCCCCAAGAACTCCAGATCATCAGTGCTCTGTACAGACAGTGCTGTACAACGACTGCTCTCTCACTACACAAGTAAATAAATACAAAAGGACATTTTTTACTTACCAAAATTATCACAGGTAATTTCTTTCCTACTTGTAGTTGTAATAACAAACTTTTCTTCAGATGAAATGCCAATTGTCTATCCAAAATAAACGAAATAAAACCAATCATTACTTAGAGGAAATAAATGTACTACTTATGTTTGCAAGAATGTGAACACATTGATATTACAAATACTACACCGTTTGTCTAGAAAATACAGAAGTCAGCATTTTTAAATTTTGACTTTACAAATCCAATCACTATAAGCCATATAAATTGCTTATTCAACAATATTATTTTTTCCTGCTGTTTGCTACCCAGAGCTCGTAAAAATCATCAGATAATGAAAATGTGATGTATACAGAGTGGAATTTTATAAAACTGTAAAGAAAATGAGTTTATGAAATGTTCAGGATGATGGATAGAAGTGAAAATATCCTAAGTGGGTAACTCAAGCCCAGGAAACAAATGCATGCTCTCCTTCACATGTGGATCTTGGCTTTAGATTTTTAAGATTTCTATAATTAACCTGGAGTGTCTGCAGAGGTCATGAAGCTAAAAAGGGTCCACAAGAAGGAGCACGGGACTAGGGCATGAAAGGGAAGAGGGGAGTGCAGAAGGCATGTGATACGGGAGTAGAGGAGAATGCTGGGGTTAAAGGTTTACGTGGAGATGCAGCCATGGATGAGGTGGAAGAAGGGCCTCACAAAACAACTGCTTTATATGCTAATTACAAACATAATTTCCTGGGGGCTGTGACACACACCTTTAATCCCAGCACTTGGGAAGCAGAAGCATGCAGCTCTCTGAGTTCCAGGCCACCAGGGCTATTTAGTGAGCCAAGAATGAAACAATTTCTAATTGGGTTTAAGGCCCACTCCGCAAGGTAGAAACTTTACAGGGTCAAGAACCTGTGGCTAGACAGGTCCTAGTCCCTAATGGGGGTCCTACTACTCTTCTGCTAAACTGGCACAGTGTTAAGCCATTTTCTAATACTTCTCACTATACCATAGATTAGTGTTATCTCTCAATTTCATCAGATAAGTTTCCTCTCGTAATAAACAATGATTAACACAGACTCACAAGTGACCAAGGTACAGAGAATAAGAGACTGGGATGCTCAGCACTAAATGGTATATCTATCTACATCACAGCTAGTCTTCTCAAGTTTCAGGGATCATTCTGGAAGGGGTTGGAGGACAACTACAAGGAAATAGTATTTTACAGATCCAATAGGGTGGCTGCACACATGAAGTCATTGTAGTCACCATTCTACACCAGACAAAAATCCCAACAATGGAGAGAGGAGGTAGGCATTACACCCTACCCCTAGCTGAAGTGATAATACTTATTGATTGCTGCCAGGAGAGGGAGAATCATATTTAAGGTTTGCCCCTGGTAGGTCAACTGTGCTCTAGCAAATAGCTCCCAACCCAAGAGTATAGGAGCAACATAAATAGACTTAATAGGTTTTTAAAAAATTCAAAAGGACACAAACTTGGGTGAGTAGGGAGTATGGATGTAGCAAAAAATATCTTGCCTAAATTATCAAAGAATAAGATATGTGTGTATATATGTAAATTCTAAAGAATTTTAAAGGCAAATTGAACAGAGGTGTCCTGCATAGGGTTATTGAAAGAAATTTTCAGTGCCAGACACAGGTTATCTTCCTACAAGCTACTGGTCAAGGAGGCCCCAAAGCCCTCCAAAACAAAACAAGATACTGCTATTGGTCTTTGCCCACTACAACTGGATGCTAAAACCCTGTTACTGAAGATACAACACACTTTGGTTGTAGGACAGAGATCAAATAGGAAGTGACCAGGAAACTTCCTTTCTGATGGCTATCTTTCATAGTGTCAATGGGATAGGAAAGTCACAGTGGACTCCCCCAGTAGTGCACCCCCACATACTACAATGCCAGACAAGTCCTTCTGATATAACAGTGACATACTTGCTTCTGACTGAACCTGAAGCCTGCTCCACAGGAGGGAAGTCATGCCTGGTACTGTAAATCTGGTCATAAGCCCATGACTTGGGAAGGTCACTGGATTTAAGGGAAGTTTATCTTGCAGTTAAGTGAACATGTCAAACTGCCTTCTAAATATTCATGTTTAACTCATGATCAGAGAAGTTTGTTTTTGCAGTAGGCAGCAGTCAATACAGAGACTCATAATTGACCAAAGGCTGAGGAAAAAAAGTGACTATGCTCAGCCCCAAATGGGACATTTACATCAAAGCTCCCCACTCCCTTCAGGGAGCACACTGGAGGCAACAGAGTGTGAGAGTGGGGATATGGGGAAGAATGCTGTGGACAAGACACAGCCAGTGCACACAGCAGCTACACATACTTGCACAAAACCTACACAAAATCAAGCCAATGAACATTCCCATGTGGAATGAAGGCTCCATCCCCAGTTGAAGAGCTACTGGCAATTGATGTCAACTGGAAAGGAGTTGTCATTTTTCTTTAAGGTGTGGCTGCTGGTAGGATGGCCCCACACCTGAGCATGTAAGCTGCAGTAATTGGATTCAGTGAGTTACATTCTGTGGGGGATGGAGAAGTACTGGGGAGGTATGGAGTAAAGGCAAGGAAGAATTAGGTTGGGTATGATCAGGACACATTGTATACACGTACAAAATTGCTAAAGAACAAATTAAAAGGTCTTATAAGAAAACTCATTAGTGATTAGGTGAGAGGTTTTGAAAGGATTAACATTTTTGCATTCATTCATTTATTTATGGGGACACATCTGCCAATGGCACACATGTAGGAATCAGAGGACAACCTGAGAGAGTCATTCTCTCCTTTCATCATGTGGGTCCTGGACATGGAATTCAGGTCCCGAGGCTTGGTGGCAAGCACTTTTATCCACTGAGTCATTTCAAAAGCCCTTGATTTTAAAACATCAAGAGGAATGACCCAAAGGCATTCTCTACCAGTCCATTATATAAGGAGTCAATTTACTGGAGCCAAAGCATTAATATAACACTTATTTTATACAAATCAGACATACAAATGCGTTGGAATAAAATCGTGTTTTATTCCACCAAGGTATGAATACATGTGCTACAGGATATCTAAAGAAGCCTGACATTTTTCTAAAAACATTATTATTAAACTATTAAATCAAATTGCAAATCAGGAGGCAGAGGCAGGTGGATTTCTGGGGTCAAGGCCAGCCTAGTCTACAAAGTGAGTTCCAGGACAGCCAGGGCTACACAGAGAAACCCTGTCCTGAAAAAAAAAAAAACCAAACAAACAAAAAAACAAACAAAACCAAAAAAAAACCAAAAAAACAAATTGCAAATCAAAGGGGGGAACTGAAAGAAGCTACAAAAAGGCTTCCTTAATTAGGAAGGTTAGGACCAACAAAAGGAGCAAGAGCTTGAATAATTGGAAGGAAAATACAGAACTGATGAGATAGTTCAGCAAGCTTGATGACCCAAGTTCAATCCCTGGGACCTACATGATGGAAGGAGAGAGACAACTCTTGCAAACTGTCATCTAGCCACAGCACCCACACCCTATAGTCTACAGAACTAATAAGTAAATATGATAAAAAATAAATGTTTAAAAAGGAAAAAATACAGATGACAATGACAAACCCAAAAGATCAAAAACTACCAAAATAATTAGAACAAATTAACACTCATTTAAATTAAAAAGAAAAGACATACTATTTCTAAAAGGAAACAATCCTTCCTACTTAAAGGTGCCCAAGAAAATTTTAAGTTATCAGTGCAAAATCTTCCAATGATACAAAATAAAATTGTTTTTCTCAAAGATTTTTAGTGTTCTCTCTCTCTCTCTCTCTCTCTCTCTCTCTCTCTCTCTCTCTCTCTCTGTGTGTGTGTGTGTGTGTGTGTTCCGTGTGTGTGAGTAATCTCAAAGACCAGAAGACCATCAGGTCCTGAGTCTGGAGTTGCAGGTAGTTGTGAGCTATCCAACTTAGGTGTTGGGAACAGATCTCAAGTCCTCTGGAAGAGCAGTTAAATGCTCTCTTAATCTCTAAGCCTCTCTCCAGCCCCTCAAAATAAAATTCTTAGGATGAATTATAGAACTAACTGGGACGCTAACTCCTAGATCACTTTTTTCCTTCAAAACAGCTATGCTTCGGGAAAGCAACATGCCCTCTTGGGGAGGGTATGGATTTGTTTGATTTTTGAAACAGGGCTCTCATTATGTAGCTCAAACTTGCAGCAATCCTCCTGCCTTAATCTTCAGTTACACTGACTGAAGATTTATACCGCCTTCCTCAGCTTAGAAGTTGTCGTTAAAGAATCCCAGCTAGGGTTAGACAACAGCTCCATGGCCAAACACTGTCTACCTGCATGGAATTCTAGGTTTAAATCCTCATGCAGTGGGGGCTGGAGATCCCCTAGCAAATAAGCAGAGAAGGGAGATCAAAATAACACCATCAATAGACAAACCACCCAATCTGGCACGGTAGCTCACATGTGTAATCCCAAAACTAAGGAGGAGATAGGAGGTCTGCTTTAAATTAGAGGTCATCCTGGGCTACAGAGTAGGACACTGTCTCAAAAATAAATAATAGATAAAAATAAAAATTGGGCAGGGCAGTGGTGGCGCATGCCTTTAATCCCAGCACTCGGGAGGCAGAGACAGGTGGATTTCTGAGTTCGAGGCCAGCCTGGTCTACCGAGTGAGTTCCAGGACAGCCAGGGCTACACAGAGAAACCCTGTCTCGAAAAACCAAAAAAAAATAAAATAAAATAAAATAAAAAATAAAAATTGGGTGTGTTGGCAAATATCTGTAATAACAGAATTTGGGAATCAGAGGCATATAGATTGCCAAAAGCTCCGGGCCAGGCTGCCAGGGTTACATAATAAGACCTTGTCTAAAACAAACAAAACAACAACAATAGGTGGTCATTAAATCAGAATTTAATGGATGAATCCAGCCGAGACCACCTGAATCCTCTTGAACTTATTAAATTAATGAAGCCTTTCAGCTAAATTGTAGTTTACAGGATACA
Organism: Rhynchomys soricoides; assembly: GCA_019843965.1. Taxonomy (NCBI): domain Eukaryota; kingdom Metazoa; phylum Chordata; class Mammalia; order Rodentia; family Muridae; genus Rhynchomys; species Rhynchomys soricoides. The sequence goes on along the minus strand of JADRCH010000066.1, from coordinate 557,928 downwards.
TTTGGAAATAGGTAAGTCACATAATACTGTAAAAGACCGGGGCAAGTCATGTAACACTACAAATCAGGGAATGGTGTCTCACCCATGTAATCCCAGCACTCAGGATGCAGAGAAAGGTCATTCTCAGCTACACAGACGTTACCCAGGAACACAGGAAACTCTAAATACAATCCTGTGAGATGGCTCAGCTACTAAGGATGCTTGCTGCCAAACCCAACCATCTGAGTTCAATTCCCAGGACACTACATAGAAGGAGCCAGCCTAGTCCACTTGGCAACTGTAGGTCAATGAGAACCTCTTTCACTAAAAACAATGATTAACAACCAAGGTTGTCCTCTGTCTTAATCACAAAAGTTAACACACACACACAGCCCAAGGTGGACAATATTGGATGACATTCAAGTTGACCTCTGACCTAAACATGCACACAACCACACACATGTACACATACACAAAACTATGTGCAACTATTTAAGATTAATGTACAACTTGAAAATATTATATGTATCTAATTACTTCATATAATATACCCATAAAGCTATTGTTTTTAAGGTTTCAAGAATTCTTCTAGAATAATGGATTAGCATACTTAATCCAGTTTATGACTAACTTCATAGATGGCTTCTGCCTTTCAACTGTCAATATACCTACCCACATATCTATAGATAGGAATGCTAATAACTTTGTTACCTGAATTAGTTTTTAGTCAACTAAGACTATACAAGCATTCCTTTATAAGGGGATTAAATTCCAATAAAGGCTTTGCAAATTAAAAATGTGTTTCACAGACCTAACCTCCCAAATATTACAGTTTGGGCCTATTATTGCAGGATATTTTATCACATTGTAAACCCCAAGATTATGTTTCTAGTTATAGTATGGCTCAGCCCTTAACATTAATCCCAAACAAGAAAGGTGAAGTTAGTTTGTAGAAGGAAACACCCATGTTTGAAAGTGACATCTAATTGAGTGGCAGACAAAGTGAGCAGAAAAAGTGATGAATCAGAGAAAGATCTGACAGAATTTATCAGAGATATGCCCAACTCTCAAGAGAAGAGAGGAAAGGGAAGCTGCCTAAGAGAGAAAGAAAGAAAGGAGGAGTCAGTTTTTACAGGGATAGTTACAGGGAGACAGAACGCACAGAGAGAACAAGCTAGACACGGGTGAAGAATAAACCAGAGAATAAGGAGCCAGGAGATTAGAACAGACTGCCAGAGTTAGTTTAAGGCCAAGCAGAGTAACTCAGAAGAAGCTGAGAGATGCCAGATTCAGTCAGCATGTGTTTAAACAAAACCCAGGACCCACACAGGGGAAGGCAAGAATCAACTCCTTTAAGCTGTCCTCTGATGTCCATACAGAGCAGTATGTACATAAATGTGTGTGTATCCTCTTCTGGTCCCAGGTGCTGCGGGAGCCGTGGGTTACCGTGCAGACATGGCCAAGTCCAAGAACCACACCATACACAACCAGTCCCACAAATGGCACAGAAACGGCATCAAAAAACCCGGGTCACAAAGATAGGAATCTCTTAAAGGGTTAACCCCAAGAGGAACATGCTCTTTGCCAAGGAGCACAACAAGACAGACCTGAAGAAGATGCAAGCCAACAATGCAAAGGCAGTGAGTGCACGAACAGAGGCCATCAGGGCCCTTGTGAAGCCTCAAGCCATCAGGCCCAAGATGCCAAAGGGCCCCAACCAAAAACTCAGCCTATCACTCATCCCGAGCTTGGGAAGCAGATTTGAAGCTACATGGCCAAGGGGTATAGAATCTGCCAACCAAAGCCCAAGGTTCAGACCAAGGCAGAGGCCACAGCTCCAGCTAAGGCCTAGGCTTCAGCTCCAGCTCAGGCTCCCAAAGTTGCCCAGGCCCCTGTGAAGGCCCTATAGGAAAGGTTCCTGCTAGTGTGAAGACAGATGGACTGCTGTGACACACCTATCTACACACTATTTGCAGATAACCAGTGTCCTATGCTATTTTTACAAATAAACTTGAGGCAAGAAAAGTGTGTGAGTGCGTGTGTGTAGAATATATATATATATATATATATATATACTCATAACAAATATACTCATAATAAATCTAATATGATAAAAAAATAAAAATAATATCTTGCATATTTGAAAACTGTTAAGAGTAAATTTTATGTGTTCTTGCCACAAAAAGTAAAGACAAGTGTATGTTGAACGATATGGTTTTAAATGGACACAGTAGCATACCAGCACTCCTCATACTTGGGAAGCTGAAGTAAAAGTGCACAGTGTAAGGCTAGCCTGGAGTACAAAGTGATGACTAAACCAGAGCTCTGTCAAAAACGAGGAGGAAGTGGAGATAGCAACAAGGAAAAGAAACTTAAAACTACAGCAGTGTACCTGGAGTGTTTTTGTTTGGAACTGAACTGATCTAAAGGTGAGTGTGGCCGTGTACTTCTGGGAGACTGAGATGGAAGGATGAGAGTTCAAGGCCGGCCTAGACTACCCATGTGTTCTATTCCTACCTCTGTCACAAACAAACCAACAAATGATCAGCTCTACCCTTTTTACTTCTTGTGAATCATTGTGCTGATTAGTTTTTTGTCAACTTCACATAAGCTAGACTCATCTAGGAAGAGAAAGCCTCACAGAGAAAATGCTTCCATCATACTGTCCTGTTGGCAAGTGTGTGGGGCATTTTCTTGATTAATATGGCAGGATCAAGACCACTGTGGGTGGCACCACTGGAGCAGGTAGACTAGATAAGGGAGGGGGAGAGGGAGGGAACAAAGGGAAAGAGGATGAAGGAAGGGGAGGGGGGAAGGGAGGGGGAGAGGGAATGAATGCCTGAAGGAAGAAGCCAGGGAGAGCAAGCAGCCATAAGCAGCATTCTTCCATAGTCAGTTTCAGTTCCTACCTTTAGCTCCTGCCCTACCTGTCCTCAATGATGGACAAATGTTTTCTTTCCCAAAGTTGCTTTTGGTCAGAATGTTTTATCACATCCTAGAAAACAAATTAGGACTGAAGAGATGGTTCAGTGGTTAAGAGCACTGGCTGCTCTTCCAGAGGTCCTGAGTCCAATTCCCAACAACCACATGGTAGCTCACAACCATCTGTAATGGGGTCTGATGCCCTCTTCTGGTGTGTCTGAAGACACTGACAGTGTACTCACATACATTAAATAAATAAATAAACACTTTAAAAAGAAAAAAAAAAAGGAAAACAAACCAGGACAACTATGTCATGTATATGATGTAGGTGCTTGACTCAGTCCTTCATCTGTGTAATACAAACAACACCATGGGATCTGTAGCAGAAACCAACAGAGCAAAGAAGATAGGAGCTAGAGATAATGCAGTGGTTAAGAGCAATGCTACTCTTGCAGAGGACCTGAGTTTGATTCCCAGCACCCATATGCCAGCTCACAAGACACCCCTCTTCTGGTGTCTGAAGGCACCAGTCAAGAACCAGTGCACAAACATCACGCAGGCATACACCCATACACATAAAATAATAATTACATAAATTTTACTTTTTTTGTAAAAAACACATTCCTGGCAATATTAACTGAAAAAGAAAGAAAGAAACTAAATGTAAAACATATATTACATATAAAAAAGAGGGACTCACAGGAGTAATTCTGAGGCTCCTTAATTTTTTTAAATTGCTAGCACTGAGATACATGGCAGAGGCCAGCCAAGACGACAGTATGAGAATTAGTCTTAAAACAAGACACTGAGAATTTACCCCCATGTATACAGGCATAGAATGAACTTCAGGATTTACCTAGTTTTGTCCTAATTCATATATCCATTCCAATCTGTGTGAGCAGTTACTATGTGTCAAGCAAGACACTGGGAATAGAGCTACAAACACAATGAAGCCCACCTTGGCAAAGTGAAACTCAATTTGAATTCTTTCAACAAATATACAAAGTCATGTCTTAGGCCAGTGGTTCTGACCATAGGAAAACACAGACATTTAGATTACAATTCATAACAGTAGCAAAGTTACAGTTATGAAGTAGCAACGAAAATCATTTTATGGGGGTGTCACTACAACATAGGAAACTGTATTAAGGGACCACACATTAGGAAGGCTGAGAATCAGTGTCCTAGGCCAATCCTAAACTAAGTTTTCTGGAAACAAAACACTGGTTAATTCGAGCACTGCCATATTCCTCTTTTAAAAGTTCAGAGCCCAGAACGGTGGCAGTTGCGCTTGTGACTACCAACTCTGGACAGCAAAGGCAGAAGGAAAATCGAAAGTTCGAGGCCAACCTGGTCAACAGAGACTTCTAGGCTAGCCAGAGCTACACAAGCCAAGACCTTGTCTCAAAACAAAACCCCGCAATGCCCCTCCCCCAAACATACTCACAAGCCCAGGCAACAGTAACACCACCAACAACCTATAAAGCATCCCACAGTATAGAGCACGTTTTGCTACGTAGTCATTCTTCTTCTTCTTCTTCTTTTTTTTTTTTCAAGCCGGTATACCCGTTCTTTGTTGTCCCCATGGACACTTGGACCTAGTTCAGGAACTCCCAAGAAAATTGGAGCTCAGAAAACTAGAAGGACAGATGAGAATACTAACCTAACTCAATGTTACTTTGTAGAAGAATCCTATTGGGACAGACCAGGCAAACCTTTCTGACAAGACAACCCGGGAAATGACTCCATCACCTCCTTGGACCTATGGTACCCGGACTCTCACCCCCTCTAAACAGCGCAAGCCTCGAAAAGCTGACTGTCCAGTGGATACAACTGTCAGTGTACTTCTGAACTAAGACATACACAGGTGCTTCTCCTACAGGATGATGCACTAACTGCTCCGCAACGAAAAAGCAGTAGCTAAACCCGATAAGAGCCCACTAACTTTGAGGTCCCGAACGCAAGACCAGCACAGGCTCCCAGAGGGGCGGGACCCCATCCATTTTGGCCAAGGCCGCAGGATCCGGGCCATCTGACAAGTTTATGGCGGTGACCCACCCAGGCTTAGGGCCACCTACCCTCACCTCCTCGCGAGCATCCCTCCAGCGCCCCGGGACGTACCTGACACACAGAAGCGCGGAACCCCGCGTAGCCCGCGCGCTCTGAGACTTGCAGTGCGCGATCCCCGAGCTCTGAGTCCTTCCCGCGCCGGTCAAACAAGTACACCGTCCTACAGCCGTCGAGGCCGCCATCCCTCCCAGACGCCTCCGAGAGGCCGCCGAGATCGCGGGCGCCCTCCGCTGCCATGTTGAGGGAAAGAGAAGGCCCCGCGGCTCTCGGGCGCGCTTCCCGGAGACGCCGACTCCGCGCGTGCCCTCGGCTCCAGCCGCCGCGGCTCCGGGCCTCGGCGGGCCACGCAGCACCGACTGGGCAGCGGCTGAGAAGCAACCCGGGAACCGATTCAAACGCGCTTCTGCCGGGGTGCCGCACGTCACTTCCGCGACTCGCTGAGACAGGGACGCGCTGCGCGCGCCTCGGAGCCCGCCAGCTGCGTGCGTCGCTGCCCACGCGAACCTCGTTCTGTGACCTGAGAGCTGGCCGCCACCGCGGCTGCTGCGCAGGAGGAAGAGGACGGCGGACGGAGACCCGGCCAGTCCAGCAGGCCGCGGGGCGGGGCGGAGCTTCGCGCGCCCCAGGCCACGCCCCCTGGGCCTCTCGCGGACCGAGGGGACAGGGGACTGGCGGGAAGACCGCTCCCAGCGCCTCGGGGGCCCTCGCGGGAGGACGACTCACAGTAGCGTCGCCCCAGGGTCTATGCTGGCTCCGGCTGCAGTGCCCTGGCGCCTTCCCACCAAGCCATGCGGTCTCCAGGGCGCGACCGAGTCGAGTGGACGCGGTGGCTGGAAGCATGCACCACCTGGGTCCCCGTGCGGCCGACACTGTGGCTAAAACACCGGGCGCTTTGCGTGAACGCTTCCTTCGCGGTCATGGGTGGGTTCTAGTGTGAGACAATGAGACAAAGCTCGGCCTGGAGGAAGACCCGGGTCTCTGACGTCACCGCGGCCGCGATGCGCGCCCCGGGTTTGCCTGGCTCTGAGGCTCTAAGTGGCTGCGAGTCCGGAATAACGCCTAAACTGCTCACCGAGGTTGAGTCAGCTTCTAAGCGCGCAATGTGTAGGACACCCTCGAAAATTTCAGCATCGTTATTAGGGGGGGATGCACTTCTGACTATACAGATAGCACGGGGTGCGCTAAACAACAAGAGTAATCTTGCCGGATGCTTGATTTGCTCTCTGGTTCTTAAAAACCTGGATGCTTTGTATTTGAGAGCAATGCGTAAACTAATGGAACCCATTAATTAATTGAGTTCTTTTATGTGTCTAGAAGTTGGATCAGATTTAAGGGTGCTGTTTTACTAGGTTTGCAGGAGCCTTTATGATTAATGATAAATCTAGACTCAAAGTCAGTGCACCTTGGAAACAGACCGGTTGTTGGCACCAAGGATAGAACTGAAGGATAGTTGGCCCGACATACAAAAGTGTAAAGGTATGCGCTGAGCGGCATAAATAGTATGACTGGAAGGAGAGAAAATGAAACAGTAGGTGGAGGTGAAATTGTGGCCAAAAGCTGGTCATGTTCCTGAAAGGGCGCATTGGAGACAGGAGACACAAGATTAACCCCCAACTCCAATGAGATTTCTGTAAAGTCTTATTGTAGTTTGCTTTTTGTCAGTCTTCCGAGGCCGACCTCGAACTTTGATCCTCCTGCCTTGACCCAACCCTAACCCGAACCCTAACCCTGATTGCTGGAGAGGTGTGAGTCACTATTCCTAGCTGACATTTTACATTTTATCTTTAAAACTCACACAACCATTTCCTTCTATCCCTTTCATGGACCGTGTTTGATTTGAACAACTGGAGAAAAACAAATCATTTCTCTAAATCTTAGTTAACCAGCAAGATGAATTGTCTTTGTGGTTCAGCAAATTGGGACTTAACAGCCAAAGGGTCAATAGGGCAATTTCTCTGTAACACCAAATTATAAACCTCATAAATAAAAACAGAAGCACCTTGAAGGTCCAAGGACAGAGATTCTCTGGAGTTGGAGGTGGTTGTGAGCCTCCAGATGCAGGTGCAAGGAATCAAATTCTTATCAGCAGGCCCTAAGGTGGATCTTTTTTGTTTGTTTGCTCTCATTATTTAGAGAACATTAGTTTCTGTAACCCAGCCCTCATAGGTAAGACCTTACATACTTAACACAGTGTGTAATTTCTGGACCATCTTAACTATTCTAATGTCAACTCACTATGATGAACTAGGATACTTTTCCCAAACATCACAGCATAGCTAGTATCTCCAAAGATTCAAATCCTATATGCATAGATATTTACATTAAAAAACAATGAGAGCTGAACAGTGTTGGCACACGCCTTTAATCCCAGCACTTGGGAGGCAGAGGCAGGCAGATTTCTGAGTTCAAGACCAGCCTGGTCTACAGAGTGAGCTCCAGGACAGCCAGGGCTACACAGAGAAACCCCGTCTCGAAAAACCAAAAAAAAAAAAAAAAAACCAATGAGAGTAGTATATTATGCATCAATAGCAGTAACAGCTTTCCCAGGTCTAGCTGTCATTTGAATAAATTTGTAGAGACATCCATTCAAATGGGGGTGGGGGGGAAATGCCAGGAAATAGCCCAGTTCTGTTACTATTATGCTTGCTACCTGGCATCATTTTTTAAAATTAGCTTCTCAATTACCATCTGAAAAAAAAAAAAAGATTCTTAGTAGCATTATTAAAGACAGCTCTAAGAAGCTGGATGTGGTGGCACAACCCTTTAATCCCAGCACTCAGGAGGTAGAGGCAGGCAAACTTCTTGAGCTCAGGCCAGCTTGGCCTATGAGTTTCAGGACAGCCAGGACTACACAGAGAAACCCTGTCTCAAGAAAATTAATAATAATATAATAATAACAATAAATCCTTTAAAAGAAAGAAATGTCAACTCTAATGCTAGGTGAGTCAGTGCATGCCTCTAATCCTAGCACTAGGGAAATAGAGACAGAAAGATCACAAATCAGAAGCCAACCACAACTGCATATTCAGTTGCTTAGATGGTAGTGTAGCAGTCTAGAATAGTGTCAGAACACTTTCTTGTGCCAGTCACCTTTTGATTCTTCAAAATCTTAAATATATAGTGGGTCTGTTCTTTATGAGAAATTAATAAAGTAAGTTTGAAATGACCCAGTTCCCTGGTTGGTTCTGGTCATTTGTCATCAGTAATAATACCTATTGAATATATTTTATTTATTTTAAACACTGCTTCTCACACACACACACACACACACACACACACTTTTATTTGAAGGGTGGCCCTAGGGCAGGTATCGAGGTCAGAGGACAATTTGTGCAAATTAGTCCTACCACCATATGAGTGCCAGGGATCAAACTCAAATTGTTAGGACTGAAAGCAATCACCTTTACCAGAATATATATGTTTTGTTTTTGTTTTTGTTTTGTTTTGTTTTTCTGAGACAGGGTTTCTCGGTGTAGCCCTGGCTGTCCTGGAACTCACTCTGTAGACCAGGCTGGCCTCAAACTCAGAAATCCACCTGCCTCTGCCTCCCAAGTGCTGGGATTAAAGGCGTGCACCACCACTGCCAGGCAGAAAGATATATGTTCTGTTTTGTTTTGTTTTGTTTTGTTTTTCTGAGACAGGGTTTCTCTGTGTAGCCCTGGCTGTCCTGGAACTCACTCTGTAGACCAGGCTGACCTCAAACTCAGAAATCCACCTGCCTCTGCCTCCCAAGTGGTGGGATTAAAGGCATGCACCACCACTGCCAGGCAGAAAGATATATGTTTTGTTTTGTTTTGTTTTTCTGAGACAGGGTTTCTCTGTGTAGCCCTGGCTGTCCTGGAACTCACTCTGTAGACCAGGCTGACCTCAAACTCAGAAATCCACCTGCCTCTGCCTCCCAAGTGCTGGGATTAAAGGCGTGCACCACCACTGCCAGGCAGAAAGATGTATGTTCTGTTTTGTTTTGTTTTGTTTTTCTAGACAGAGCTTCTCTGTGTAGCCTTGGCTGTCCTGTAATTGATTATGTAGACCAGATTAGCCTCAAACACACAGAGATCCTCCTGCCTTGACCTCTTGAGGGCTGGGATTTTTTAAAGTGTCTTGTGTTAATTACCTGTTGCTGTACAACAAACTACAATGAAACTTAGTGGCCCTTGGTAGAGTCCTCCTCCACCCTTAGGATAAGACTCAAGCTGTGGGTGAGAATGTCCTAGCTAGTACAGAGCTGCTTCAGGAACAGTTTAGGAAGTGAAGAGTTACTGTTAAGTCTGCAATTAAAACTGGCTAGTTGCTGGGCAGTGGTGGCGCATGCCTTTAATCCCAGCACTTGGGAGGCAGAGGCAGGTGGATTTCTAAGTTCGAGGCCAGCCTGGTCTACAGAGTGAGTTCCAGGACAGCCAGGGCTACACAGAGAAACCCTGTCTCGAAAAAACATTAAAACAAAAAACAAACAAACAAAAAAACTGGCTAGTTAACGCTGGGTCATGGTGCTACCCGCCTTCCATCCCAGGACTGGGGAGTCAGAGGGGAGTCAGAGGCAGGTGGATCTCTGAGGGTTTGTGGTCATTGTGGTCTACAGAGTGAGTTCCAGGTCAGCCAGAGCTACATAACACACCATCTCAGGAAAAAAAAGAAGTGATCTTTTAACACCTGCTGAAACACATGTGGACAGACTGTTACAATGTATTCTATTGGCCCTGTATCTCTTTTTCTTTACTACCACTCATTTTTAAATCTTTAATATTTTCATTAGTGGTTTGGAGGAAGCTAAAGAAACAAAGCAATTAACATATTCTGAGGATCTGTTGAATACATTGTTGTAAATACTGGTTCACATGAGTGTATGTATCTGTCTGTGTGATGCTTGTTCTAAGACGAAGTCTTGCTAATATAATTAAGTTTGGCTTCTGTATCTCAGTATTTCAGATTCCACTTTCTGAGAACTGACCTTTCACACTTGTACAACCACACCTGATTTTGTGGTTGCATGTGTGAGTGCATTTAAATGTAGTGCCTTAACACTGGCAAGCTGCCCAGAATCTTGTAAATTGAACTACACCCAAGCATGAGTGCAAGCAACCCTTACCCAGTGATTGCGGAAAAAGAAAAAATTTTTTTAAAAAGATGTGAACGTACAGTCAGGCAGTGGTGGCGCACGCCTTTAATCCCAGCACTTGGGAGGCAGAGGCAGGTGGATTTCTGAATTCAAGGCCAGCCTGGTCTACAGAGTGAGTTCCAGGACAGCCAGGGCTACACAGAGAAACCCTGTCTCGAAAAACCAAAAGGAAAAAATAAACAAATAAATAAATAAAAAAGATATGAAAGTAGGAAGAGGACATGTTGGCAAGAAGAGTAAAAGACGGGAATGAGGGTGAATACGAACAGAACACATTATATAAATATATATATGTACACACACACACACACATATAGTTATCAAAGATTAAATTAGATTTTAATTTTTCTTCCTGTGTATCCTGGAACTAAGTCTGTCAGACCAAGCTGGCCTTGCCCGTCTCTGCTTCCCGAGTGTTAGGATTAAAGGTGGCTGCCACCATGCCCAGCTGTATTGTTTTGTTTTTGTTTTTTTGTTTGTTTTTGTTTTTTGAGATAGGATTTCTCTGTATAGCCTTGGCTATCCTGGAACTCACACTGTAGACCAGGCTAGCCTTGAACTCAGAAATCTGCCTGCCTCTGCCTCCCAAGTGCTAGGATTAAAGGCATGCACCACCACTGCCTGACTTTAATTTTTCTAAAACTGTAATGTAGTGGCTTGAAACAGGAACCATTTCTGGCTCATGATACTGTAATTTGGCTGAGCTCCACTGTGCAGCTTTGCTGGTGAGATCGCTTACTTAGCATAATCACTGACATCTTAAACATGGTGAGTGGTGTGTGATAGGCTCACTTCCATGCTTGGCAGTCAAGCTGAGGCTGTTGGCTTAATTACATGAGTTCTCCTCTAATTAGACATCTCTACCAGGAAAACCTAGTGTCTTACCTGATCATCACATTCCAAAAACAAAAACATTAGTGTGCACATGTTTACCAAGGCCCTGCTTGGCTCCTTTGTAATGTCCCAGTAACCAACAAAAATCACATGGCTAACCCACTCTGTGTTCCCCTCCCACGACATAAACAGGTTTACAAAAATCCCTAGTGATTTTGAGAATAATGCTGTGTCTGTTGTCTTTGAGAGGTGGTATATAAATCAGAATGATTTGTGTGGATGAGGAGACCTTGGGTTCCGTTCCTAGCACCATCAAATAAGGAAGAGAAAGAGAAAGAGAAAGGATCCCGTCAGAAAGCAGGAAAACAAAATACAGTTGATTGGTAATAGAAAGCACCCTAAATTAAAGATGTTTCTTTTGTCTAGCTGGTATAGAGGTTCAAGGTCAAGGGGCACACCTGGCGATAAGTCTTCTAGTTGGCAGCGCCCTTAGGCGGTGAAGGGCACCATGTGGTAAGGGATTAGGAGTCTGTGTCTGTCTCCTGCTTACTCACCTGACACCCCCACACACACCTTAATGACTTTATCGCTCCCTATGGCCAGTCTCTAAATGCCTTAATTGGATTAAGTTTCCACCCTCTTAATTACTCAAAATAGTGATTAAACTCCAGCAGGAATTTCCCAGAAGACGAACACTCAAACATTAGCTGGCTGATCCTCCAAATTAAAAAAGTGCTTTAAAAGGGGGCAAGAAGGGTGCCTTTTCGCTGCCCTCATCTCCTCAAACATTATTCTTGTTTTATTCTGGGAAGTAAAGGGTAATCTTGGTGGCATTAATCCAGGCTTTGCCAGCTAAAAAGCTTTGTGACCCTGAGCCCCTGACCTACCAGATAGGTAAAGAACATTTTAGGATCATTTCCTATTCCAATTTCAACAAATTCCATGTTTTGCCTGGGGAGGTTGTATATACAGCTGTGTAACTAATTGAGGGAGGAGGACCATCTCTTTTAACCTACCTACAGGGAATCATTTTAAATCTGGATAATAATCTCCCCTCCCCCATCCCTGGGATTAAATCCAGGGCTTCATATATGCTGAGCTACACTCTCAGCTTTTGCTTTCCTCTTTGTCCAAGGGCACAGAATCACTGCACACAAATCCTTACTCTTTTTCTGTTTCTAAAATCTAAGGGCACGGGTGTTGGGAGATATGTCCCCAACAGGAAGCATTTCTTCAACTCTCTACTGTTACTAGTTATGAATTGCTGAATAACAAACTGCCTGAAAACTTAGTTCTGTTCTCAAAGGCAGGTGGGAGCCACAAAACCTTACCCTACCTACAAGACATGCGGGGGAAAGATAGAGCAGAGACTGAGGGATGGTCAACCAATGATTGGTCTAGCATGATACCCATGCCATGAGAGGGAGCCCACCCCTGACACTATTAATGACATACTTGCAGACGGGAGCTTAGCATAACTGTCCTCTGAGAGGCTTTACCCTTCAGCTAATGGAAACAGATGCAGAGACCCACAGTGGAGCACTAGACAGAATGTGGGGGGAATCCTGTGGAAGAAGGGAGAAGGGATTGAAAGTGCCAGAGGAGTCAAGGACACCACAAGAAACCCTACAGAATCAACTAACCTGGGCCCATGGGAGCCCACAGAGACTGAACCACCATCCAGGGAGCATGCACGGGACTGACCTAGACCCTCTGAACATATGTAACAGTAGTACAGCCTGGTTTTCCTGTGGGACTCCTAATGGCAGGAGCAGGGGCCTTCTCTGACTCTGTTGCCTGCTTTGGGACCCTCTCCCCTAACAGGGCTGCCTTGTCTAGCCTCAATAGGAGAGGATTCAAGATATGTTTAGTTTTATTGCAACTTGATATGCCAAGACCGGCTGATACCCACAGGAGGCCTCCCCTTTTCTGACGCAGAAAGGGAGGAGGAGTGGATGGTGGTGGGGAGGAGGGTGTGGAAGGAGAGAAGGGAAGGGAAACTGTGGTCAGAATGTAAAGTAAATAAATTACTTAATTGGAAAAAAAAAGCAGGTGGGTAGAAGTTTCATAAGACCATTTCACATTGTAGGTGTAAAGACTACCTACTTATAGGCAAAAATAGCATAGTTCTTTGGGAATCACCAAAGTAACAATCTGACCAAGTCCTGAGATAAGAAAGCATAGATACTACTACTTTTTTTAAAAAATTATATTTCATTTATTTACTGTGTGTGTACATCTGGGCTGTTAGTTGCTGCCGTCTCAAGGGGGATGGGTGTAGACCACATCCTAAGCTTTTAAAACCGATGGGTGCTGCTACTTGTATTGGAATCACTTGGCTGTGGTGGGAAAGCTGTTGTTTGCACCCCAAGCTCATTCTCTCCCACAACCCTTGGTTCTTTCGTAGTGTTCCCATGATGTACCTGGTGCATTCTGATGCCACGGTGGTGTTATTAACCAGTCTCCCTAATGAAACAAGAAGACCAATTCTTTAACTCAAGAGCTGCTTCATAACGTTTTCTCCCCGGCTGGGTACAGTGATGCTCACCTATAGTTTCAGCACTCTTGAGGCTGAGGCAGGTGGGTCTAAAATTTAAAGGCAGCTTGGACTGCAAAGCATGACTCTACTGTAAACAAAATTTCTCTTCCTTCATTCCTGTGTGATAGAGGGAATTGAACATAAGAACTTGTGTGTGCTAGGTAGGCACTCAACCCCTAGGCCACACTCTCAGCCCTTTCTCAAACCCTTTTTAATGTTTGAGACAGTTTCAGATAGCTCAGTTTGGTCTTAGCTATGTGGCAGAGCCTGGTCTTTTTTTTAAGCTTATTTATTTTTATAACTGGGGTTACAGATGTTTGTGAGCCACCATGTGAGTGCTGGGAATGGAACCCACTTCTCTGGAAGAGTATTCGGTGCTCTTAATCACTGGGCCATCTCTCCAGCCAGCTAGAGGCTGATCTTGAACACCTATCCTTCCTGTCTCTACCTTCATGTGCTACCATGTCCTCTTGTTTCATTGTTGCTGCTGTTTGTTGTTATTTTGTTAGTTGGTTGAGTTTTGAGTCTGGGTCTCACTGTGTTGCTCACTCATGTGGCTTGAAACTCAATATGTAGACAAGGCTAGTCTTGAACTCAGACCTCTGCCTACCTCTGCCTCTCAGGTGCTTCCCGACAGGGTCTCTAAACTTCTCCGACTTTCCTTGAACTTTTAAACCTCCTGCCTCAGCCTCCTCAGTAGCTGGGATTACAGGCCCATGCCTCCAGGCTCACCATTCCTTTCTCAGTTTTCATCCAACCAAATGAAATGGGAAAATTTGTCTCTCCTAATTTTGTTTGCTTAATATAAAGAGAAATAAAAGTGGCAACTTCTTAACCAAATCTCACCAAAAAAGTTGACCATCTGGACTGGAGTGATGTATTCTTTTACCCTAATACTCCCTCACCTCCCCAGACCCCAAAACTGAGTAGGATGATTCTCAGCAGTAAGAGGCAATAGGACAACACACGCACCTGATATACATAATATTTGTCCTAAAGATACAAATGGCAGGATGTGAAGGGGGGATACTATGTTGCACATGCTTTTTATTTTGTATGGAAGGGAAGGCATTGCATATGTATAGACCAGAGGAGGACATCAGGTATCTTCTGTCCCCCTGCCTCAATTCCCTTGAGTCAAGAGTTTTTCCCTGATCCTAAAGCTTCTCCTCTGGGGTAGGTTGGCTTGTCAGGAAGCATCTAGGACCTGCCTACACCCACTCCCCGAAGTTGATGTTCTAGGCACACGTGCCTATGCCGAGCCTTTTGATGTAGGTGCTTGGAATTTGAACTCAGGTTCTTGTGCTTTTACATGCTTACCCTCTCCAGCCCCAAATATACCTTATGGACTAGTGACAGCCACGAAAACTCTGTCATCATTTACTCAGTAGCAAATACAATTTAATAATTGAAAGTACAACTGGGTATGCTGGCTCATCTCTGTAATCCCAGCATTTAGGCAACCAGGGCAGGAGGATTTGGAGTTCAAGGTCAGCTGGGACTACTGCCTCACAAACAGCAACAAGAGCCAGATGTGGTGGCTCACTAGTAATCCCAGCACTTGTAGGTAGGACAAAGAGTTCAAGGTCTACATAGAGAAGCCAAGGCTAGCTTGGAATATGAGACTCTCTTTCATAAAAACAAAAATAAAACCTTTACCTGAGGCTGGTGAGATGGCTCCTCAGGTTAAAGCACTTGATGCTAAGCCTGACAGCCTGGATCCCATCCTTAGAACTCATGTGGTGGAAGAAGAGAATCAACTCTCTGAAAGTTGTTCTCTGATCTCTACCCCAGCACACTGTGGTATGCACCATGTATGCGTATGTGCACCATGTACTTGCACATATACAATAATAAAAAGGTGATAAAAGAAAATCCCCACTAGGAAAGGTGTCATAATTGCTACTCACCGAGGGAGGCACTTACAGTGACTTACGTAGAGAGATGGGATAAAAGTCATGTGGTTAGTAGTTAGGAAAGGTGGAGATACAACGTAAATATATTTGGCCCCAAGACATAACCATTATATACAAATTGTTGAAGTGTATTTAACTCTCAGCTGAGCCCTCTCTAAACTCGGTTCTTTCTGTTGTATCTGTGAGTAGGTCCAGCAGATGTTGAACTTTCCTCAGACCTATTTGAAACTTTAAAACTTGGGGCTGAAGCATTAGATGTGTTGCTGTTTTGAAATTTTTTTCACAATCCCATAAAAGCCGTAACTCAAGTGATTCTAGTGATTGTTATTATAGTTTGACATTTGGACAAAATTATTTCTTATTTTTTTCTGAAAGCTTAAGCTTTTTTTTTTTTTTTTTAAATTATGTTTTATTTTCTATGTAGGGGAGCAGGAGAGGAGGGCATGCTTGTGCCACTTTGTGTATGTGAAGGTCAGAGGACAGTGCTTCTTCTATCCTGTGGGTTCCGGGAAAACTCAGGTCTTCAGTCTTGACAACAGATGCCTTTACTAACTGAGCCATGTTGATGGCCCAGTGTTCTTTTGGGGTGTGTGTGTGTGTGAGTTCAGTTTTTAATAGACCTTGATTTGATCAATCAGAAGTTGGAAGTGAACTAGTAAGATGGCTGTCTTAGTTAAAGTTTAACTGCTGTGAACAGGCACCATGACCAAGTCAAGTCTTTATTTTTTTTTTCGAAACAGGGTTTCTCTGTATAGCCCTGGCTGTCCTGGAACTCACTCTGTAGACCAGGCCGGCCTTGAACTCAGAAATCCACCACCTCTGCCTCCCAAGTGCTGGCATAAAGGTGTGCACCACACTGCCCGGCGCTCCAAGTCAAGTCTTATAAAGGACAACATTTAATTGGGGCTGGCTTACAGGTTCAGAGGTTCAGTTCATATCATCAAGGCAGGAGCATATCAGCATTCAGGCAGGCATGGTGCTGGAGGAGCTGAGAGTTCTACATCTTCATCTGCAGGCTTCTAGGAGAAGACTGGCTTCCAGGCAGCTAGGATGTAGGTCTTAAAGCCCATGCTCACAGTGACACACCTACTCCAACAAGGCCACACCTCCTAATCGTGCCATTCTCTGGGCCAAGCATATACAAATAACCACAATGGCTTAGTCAACAGAGTGCCTGCCCTACAAGCACAACGACTGAGTTTCAATCCCAGGGACAATATAAAAGCCAGCATGCATGGTACTTGTATCTGTAACTCAGTGATGGGGTACTGGAGAGAGGTAGATCCCTGGCACTTGTTGGTCAGCCACATTAGCCAAATGGATGAGCTTCAGATTCAGTAAGAGACCCTTTCTCAAAGAAAGGTAGAGAGTAAGTAAGGAAAAGGTCTAATATCAATTTTCTTTCTCCACATGTATATACACATGCACAGGCAGTCACATGATCATGCACGCATGCTCTCAAGTGCACACACGTGCACACACGCACACACATACACACACACACACACCATGCATACAAATAGAAGCAGACATAAAGTGTTATGTTATTAAGTACACCAAACTCATCTCCAGATTTTATCTATTAGAGACATTAAGTGTCACGTTGGATTGGACCACCCTTCATGCTATTGTAAATACAGCAACTACAGCTAATGAAAACAAGAATAATAGGTAACAGATAGGGTGTGTCCATCCTGTGGCCCATGGGTCACATACAATCCAGAATACTTGTTTTGTTTTGTTTTTTTTTTTGGTTTTTCGAGACAGGGTTTCTCTGTGTAGCCCTGGCTATCTTGGAATTCACTCTGTAGGCTAGGCTGGCCTTGAACTCAGAAATCCACCTGCCTCTGCCTCCGGAGTGCTGGGATTAAAGGCGTGCTCCACCACTGCCCGGCTAATCCAGAATACTTGTGAACACTGCTCAACACATTTGGAGACAACAGCATCATATTGCAATGTCAAAGGTTGTGTTATCTCTGATGGGTACACATTCTTGAAACTTACGGCAGGGCAATCACTGAAACCTGCCTGTGAGAAAGGTGGCTAAGCCTTATCTACATGGTGAGTTCTAGGCGAGACAGGCCTACGTAGTGAGGTGCTGTATCAAGAAAAGAAATATGGCTAAAGAGAAAAAATGATTATCACAAAAAGGCTGTGGTTTGTGACCTCAAGAAGCACACAGGGGAGGGGCCTGCTGTGGTGTGGTCTTTTGTTTGTGAGCAGAAAGAGCATAGATTTATTCAGAAAAAAAATGAGGAAGAATTCTGGAGATGGGATGGGTTCCAAGAGGGTCACCCTATATGTTGTAGCATTTTATTTGCACTATATTGAAGAGCCAGTATTATGCTATAGACAAGAAAACTGGGTTCGGAATAAAGACCTATATGCTCCCAATTCCAGTTCAGCTGTACAAGCCTGATATGAAAGAAGATAGAACAAGCACAGAAAGAAAATTATAATGGCAATTTAGAAGTATTAATTTATTTAAATCTACTTATATCTGTTTAGCACTTGCTTCCAAACATAAATCTATAATGGGCTCAGCAATGGGAGCAAGTGACACAGGAAGAGCCCATTTCTAGGCTCTCTGTGGTACTCACATTCCATAGCTCCCCTCAACAAGCTTCTCTCTTTCCTTGGCCCTTCCCCGCTCTTTCTGGCTTTTACCAGCTGCCTCCCCACATCCTTAGTTTAACCAGTTAGCTCGCTTTAGAGATGCTTCCCACAAATAAGAATGTTTTGTGCTGCTGCTTCTTCCCATTCTATTTCAACCCCATCCTTGGGGACACAATTAGATTTGGAAATCACCCCTTCCCCCTTAAGAGATGGTTGTGCATTTTGCTTGAAAAATTTAAAAAAAGAATGAAACCAACACAGAACTGTATAATAAGGAGAACCATTTCCAATCAACCAGAGGTGGTGGTACACATCTGTCATCCCAGCACAGACACTGAGGCAGCAGAATATAAGGCTACCCTGAAGTACACAGTGAGTTTCAGGCTAGCCTGAACTACGGGTCTCAAAAGTCAAGCCTGAGTGCAGTGGCGGCCATGAAGAGAACTCCCCAGGGTTCACAGGGGTGGCATCTGCAAAACCATGTCTATCATGTTCTTTTAACTTACTCAGCCATTGGATTCTCACAGTTTACAGGCCTGTGCTTCACACACCATCACCACTTCTCTCTGTCCTCATCAGCAGGACCTAGTGATAGCTCAGCCCTTGATCACAGACTTGGACCCCATGACACACCTATGGTATGTTGAGTTTCCTTGTTGTTAAAGACATCTGCTTCTTACCCCAGCTGGATGATGCAGAATTTGCTATTGTGGTGGTTCACGTGGAGAATATCAACTCTCAACTGGTCTTATTCCAATCTCAGAGCCTGGCCTTCCTGGATTTTTACCAACCCCAAAGCAGAAAATTTGTTGAGAGAATCTTTGCCTGTGTGACAATCTGGAATATGACTGCTATCCACTTTAATATGAGCTATGAGCTATGGGTCATGGAGCCCAAGCCTGGTAAGTCTGTGTCCACTGTGAAGTATAATATGGATGTAGACTTTGACGCTCCCTGGAGTATAAAACCAATCAACCAACCAACCAACCAAACAAAGAAACAAAAATAAAGACAAGTAGAGTATGAAGAGTCAACAGAGGGCAAAGATGACCACTTTCTGCTGGAGATCTCACTTCCCTCTGTGCTGGAAAGCTGGGCTTCCTTGTCTTCTCCTCCTGTGGGCATAGATTGGATAGGAAGAAAAACAGTCAAATCCCATCCTTCCCCAGTCAAGCATGTAGATCCTACAAGGGGAATTCTCAATTATAAATTTAAACTTGGTAAGATCACGTTCATCATAACTTCATGTCCTTTTCTGTGTCTAGACAGGACATGGCCATTGAATCTGTGAACTCACTTCAGATTCAAGGTCAAGCTAAACAGGAGCAGTCAGTGTTCCAATAGGCAGCATTAATTTTCTGTTGGAATTACCAATAAATAAATAAATAAATAAATAAATAAATAAATAAAATAAAATAAAAAAGAAAAAGAAAAGAAAGCAAAGCAAAGGACTTGAAAATGGAAGAGGATGTTTGAGGTGGGTATGACCAAGATGTGCTGTTTATGTGGACGGAATTGTCAAAGAATCAAATATATTCCTAATTTTTTAAAAAATCCATGTTATTTTGATACAGTGGTTGAAGAGCATGAAGCTGGGGGGAGTGAAAAATACGCTTACGAGGCTGTATTGGTGGGTGTGCTTTGCTATGCATTGTGGGAAGGTGCACAACCCTCATATAAATGAAAAACACCAAAGACAGGAAGATGGCTCTGTGGGTAAAGCACTATGCAAGTCTGAGAACTCGAGTTTGATTCTCCAAGAACCCACATAACCCTGGACCAAGAGCACCTGTGATCCCAGCACCCCTGTGGGGAAAATGGGGTCAGCTAAATTGGTGTACACAGCAGAAAGAAAAAAAAAAATCCCATAAACCCCCCCCCCCCCCAAGATGGAAGATGTGGAGAACATTTAAGGTTTCCTAGGCCTCCACGTGTGCCTGCATTTGAGTACATGAATGTGCACACACAGCATCTGCACACAATGTGAACACTAATGTAAATTATTACGCTTTTGGTGATAATGAGATGCAGTTGGTAGCTCCCCAGTTGTAACGCATGTATCATTCTGGAAGAGGATATTAACTATGGGGAGGCTGTAGAGATGTGGAGGCAAAAGCTGCGGCAGGACAGGAGAAGCATCGCAATTCCTTTCAGTTTTGCTGCAAACCAGAAACTTCTTTAAGAAAATGAAAATATTGTTTGATTGGTTGAGGCAGGTTCTCCTGTAACCCAGTCTGGACTCCTCAACATGTCGATAATGATGGCCTTCAACCCCTGATCCTCCTGACTCCATCTCCAGGTTTACAGGATTACAGGTATGAGCCCTCATGCCCATTATTTTATTTGTGAAAGTGTATATTCATGTGTGAGTCTTCATGTACTGTCTGTCAGTATTAATGCTTGCCTGAGTTAGAATTGCCTAGGTGTTGTAGGATGAGAAGAGTGTGTAAAGCAACCTGAAACAGCCTCCATCTTGTTTAAAATTACAATAAGGTTAATTCTTCTCAGAACCAGATTTTTCTTTTGAAATTCAGTTTTACTTTTGGATTTAATGAAATACTGAAAGCTGAAGTCAGTTTGACATGGTGCAAGAGCTATCTGAGTGAAGGAAGGTGCACAGCCTGGTTTAAATCCTTTTTAAAGAACAATAAAACATTTGATAGTCTGAGTACTCTGTAGCTTACACTCCTCATCTGACAGGTGCCTGCACTCATCCATACATTATTTCAGACCTTGTTCTGTGGTAGCAGAAAGAAAGCAGTACCCCTCTGCGGTCTGAGTTGTTTCTCATCTAGGTTTCGGTTTCCTAAAGGAGAAGTCATGTGTTCTGTGAAAATTGGCTGGTTCTCACAGGACTGTTAGCTTGTTAGGGACTGCATATGGCATCCTTGGATGCCAAGCACAAATACCTGTGGACATCATTTAGTTATGCATCGCCACGGGAAATATGAGAGGTGAGCAGTGTTCTTTCCTGCATTCCTCAAAGTCTGTGAGTTTTAGAGTTAAACGACCCCACACCAAGTCGAGTTTTACCAAGCCCAGGCCAGT
Organism: Rhynchomys soricoides; assembly: GCA_019843965.1. Lineage (NCBI taxonomy): Eukaryota > Metazoa > Chordata > Mammalia > Rodentia > Muridae > Rhynchomys > Rhynchomys soricoides. The sequence continues at coordinate 536,888 of JADRCH010000066.1, read as the reverse complement.
TCCCCCTTTTAGCCATCCTCTGGCTTGAAGTGACTGCAGCTCTTCTAAGAGCCCCTTGACTGTCTCTCCAGACTTAGTTCTTATCACTTCGGAAAGGTGATCTCAGTTAGAGTTTTCTAGAGGACAGGTTACAAAAATCCCTCTGGATGTGCTACACACAGAAAGCCAGCCATTTCCATCCTTAGTCACACACAGAAAGGTCCACTTCGAAAGGCAAGCTACCCAAAACAAAACGCAGAGATACTCTGAGTTTTCATGCTTCTCCCAACCCCCTTTTGGTTTTAGAATAACTTCTACAGCTGCTGGGTGTGTCCCTCCTCCTGTTTGTGATCTCAACCTAAAAAAAAAAAGGATCTCAAAAGAAAGAAAGAAGTTAAAGCCAAGTTACAAGTTCACACATTTTCACATTTCACATACCCGCTGTTTATTTACAGGGTCCCACCTTAGATCCACAGGGTCCCTTTCCATTTTGGAGAATGTTTTTGGCTTCCTGCAGTACTAAATTTTCCCAACAATGTTGCTTTTTCAGAACAAAAACCGGTTGATGTTAAATAGCATATTGTTTCAGCTTTGCAAGTCTAAAACCTAAATACTGCTTCCGACTCAAAGCTGCATTCCTTAAGGTTCATCAAAGCCACATTCCTTAAGGTTCATTGCTTCAAAACCAAGCACACAAGGAAGAGAGGATAGAGGACTCTTAAAGGTGTAATTGTATTGTTCTCTCCCCTTTGTCTCCCAAGCCCCTAACCTTTCTCCCAGAAGAGAACTGGGGATGGGAGGGAAAAGCTGCCCCGATGTTTAACAGATCTGGACTTTACCAGGTTCCACACAAGTCAGAGCTCCTACTTCCCCCGTCCTGGATGCATTTTTTCTTGGAGCTACAGACCCTCTAGGCTTTCCTGTAGCTCTTTAGCCCACACGATCATGTTCCCAAACAGCGTCCTGAACTCTAACCAGGAGTGGGAAAACTTTGATAATGGTGATAAACAATGGTTTCCTCTGGGCAAGGAAGCATGATTCTAACCAAACAGAATGAAGGCTATTCTACATTTGTGCCAAAGTAACTAGTTCGCTGGCCAACCTGCTGTAGACTTTATAACAAGGCCTTCTTCACTTGATCTTATTAAGATATTCCTTCATCAGTTAGTCACAAGTTCAATGACAAATATGATTTGTTATATGGTCTTTCCAGTGGCTATGAGGCTTATTTAAGTTTAATTTTAAAAAGATTTATTTTATGTACATTGGTGTTTTGCCTGTGTATATGTATGTGTGAGGGTGCCAGATCCCTTAGAACTGGAGTTACAGACAGTTGTAAACTACATGTAAGTGCTGGGAATCGAACCCAGCTTGGAAAATCCGTCAGTGCATATCTCCAGTCTCCAATTTTAATTAATTTTTACTTGTGTGTGTGTATGTGTGTGTGTGTGTGTTATATGCACACATGTAAGTATGCATGTAGGTATCCATAGAGGCCAGAAGGGAGATTTGGATCCCCTGGAGCTGGAGTTACAGGCAGTTGTGAAGACTCTCAGTATGTATGCTCTTAACTGTTGAGCCAGCTTTCCAACCCATTTTGTTTGGTTGGTTTTGGTTTTTCAAGAAAGAGTTTCTCTGTATAGCCATGGCTGTCCAGAAACCATTCTGTTAAGGCTGGCCTTAAACTCACAGAGATCTGCCTGCCTCTGCCTCCCAAGTGCTGGGATTAAAGGTGTAAGCCACTGCAACTGGCATTCATTTATTTATGTTTTGAAGTGAAGTTTTACTGCATTGCTCTAGCTGTTCTTAAGCATCTGAATTTAAGCTGAATAATCCTGTGCTTCCCAAGTTTGGGCTACAGATGGCCTAGCTTTTAAGCTCTCTTGATTATTAGATGTCTTCTACTTGATCAAATCCCCCAGTTCCTTTTCTTCTCTTTTCTCCCCTCTCTCCTCCCCTTTTATCTTTATTTGGCCCAGGCAGGCTTCAAATTCACCATGTATCCCAGCATATCATTGAATTCCTTGCCTTTGTGCTGAGATTACAGATGGATACCACCACACCTAATATCTTAGTTACTTTTCTATTGCTATGATAAGGCACCATGAACAAGGCCACTATAGAAGAAAATGTTTAGTTTGGGGCTTAAAATTTCAGAGGATGAGTCCACGACTATCATGGCAGGGATCAAGGCAGCAGGCAGGCAAGACTGGCACTGGAGCAGTAGCTGAGAGCTTATATCTTGAGACACAACTGGGAACGATGTGAGTGTTTGAAACCTCAAAGTGCACATCCAATAATACACCTCCTAATTCTTCTCAATCAGTTCCACCATCTGGGGGGACCAAACATTCAAATATGAGCCTTTGGGGGTGGCTCATTCTCATTCAAACATACCCAACATACCCAGTTTATAAGTGTTGGGAATCAAACACCTCCCAAAACAGCACATCATTGAAACCATCAGCTGGGTTTCAAACATGCCAGGCAAGTAGTCTATCAACTGAACTACACCCCTATCCCCCAGTCCCTTTCTTTGCCATGGGATGGAAAATTTATAGACCTGCCATCTGTAATTTCAGTCTGTGGTTCACCTTCCAACACCCTGTGGGTTTCGAGCTTCTGGACTTGTTTTATCTACCACTCGCTCCCCACCCCCTACTTCCTGTTTGCCCCTTTCATCCCTATGCCATCTTGTTTGTCAGGGTTCATTAGCCATTTCCCCTTCACTTCAGTCAACTCCAGGTCTAGCCTAACCCAATTCAACATCTTTTCCTCCTGTCCTGAAAATGAAACGTTCAAGAGGACACATGTTTCACTTTTCCTCATTCTTTCTATGATGGAAAGAACAAAGGTGATGGGGAGAAAAGATCTGAATTCTTTTCCTGTCTTCTAAACTTGGACTTATCCCTGAATGCCATGTGGCAGAAGCTAAGTCACTTCATGATAGAGAGGAAGCAGTAGGAACTCACCAGGTATAGCCTACACAGCCATTCCCACCCTAGTGATACTTCCTCCAGCTAGGTGTCACCTAAAGCTTCCACCACCTCTGCAAACAGCACCATTAGCTGGGGACCAAGCGTTCAAGACATGAACCTGTACGAGGTCATTTCATATTCAAAGCAGATGCACTCTAAAGATGCTGAATAAACCAGGTTTGGTATTATATGTCTGTGATCCCAGTAGTCTAGAGGTGGACATAGGATGACCATGAGTTCAGGGCCTGAGTGAACTACCTAATTTTTGGAGAGAGGACACTTTTCTACTTGTGATGCTGAAAGGTAAGTCTCTTGGTTAGGGTTTTATTGCTGTGAAGAGACACCATGACAATGACAACTCTTATAGAGAAAAACATTTAATTGGGACTGGCTTAGTTTTAGGCGTTTAGTCCATTATCATCATGGTAGGAAGCATGGCAGTGTCCAGGCAGACATGGTGCTGGAGAAGGAGCTGAGAGTTCAACACGTGATCTCCAAAAAGCAGAATTAGACTGTCTGACACACTAGGTGTAGCTTGAGCATAGGAGACCTCAAAGTCTGTCCCTAGAGTGACATTTCCTCCAACAAGGCCATACCTGCTAATAATGCCTCTCCCTATGGGCCAAGCATTCAAACACATGAGTCTATGGGGGTTCGTACCTATTCAAACCACCACAGTAATAAAGGATCCGTTTTTCTAATAAAGGATTAGTCCATCCCCCTGGTAGCACACTGCTGTTTGCATCCTTTGTGTGCATGTTTGTGTTCATGCATATGTGTGTGCAGGCACATGGAAGCCAGAGGTCTACTGTAGGTGTCTTCCTTTATCTCTCTACACCTTATTTTCTGAAACAGGGTTTCTATTGGACCTGGAGCTCACAGATGAGCTATGTAGGCTAGCCAGTTGGCCCTAGGGTCCATTTGTCTGTCCAAACCCCCAGCACTGGCCTTAGAGACACCCCACCAAACCTGGCTATTTACAAGGGTGCTAGGAATCTGAACTCAGGTCTTCATGCCTACACAACAAGCATTTTACGCATCTCCTTAATCTCCTGTGCTTTGTACCTTCTTGATTTGTTTTCCTTTTTTTGAGATAGGGTCTTACTATATAATCCAGGCTGGCTTGGAACTCATGGCTATCCTCCTGCACCAGCTTTTGGAGTGCTGGAATTACAAATATGCACAACTGGCTATATTCTTTTTTAAAGACAGAGAGGCCCCAAAGTTCCCTAAGATGGCTTCTTTTTTTAAAAGATTTATTTTGGTGTGTATGAATGTTTGCACTGCATGTATGTAAGTGCACCATGTGTGTGCAGTGCCTGTGGAGACCTAAAGACAGTGTCAGATCCCCTGGAACTGCAGTTACAGATGGTTGTGAGCCACCATGAGTTCTCTGCAAGAGGAACCAGTGCCCTTTACCACTGAGCAATCTCTCCAGCCCCATGAGGTGGCCTCTTTAGCTCCTGAACAGGCTGTGTTTTTCTCCTTTCTCAGGACAGCTCACCTTACTCTACCCTTCCCTCAATGAGCTGTTACATGCCACTTTCTCTATTTGTATTTTAACCCTGCTAGGGTCTAGTGGGTGTGGTGGCTTGCTTTAAAGCTGATCTCTCTTACATTCTGAGGCTGGAAAGTCTCTAAAGGATAAGCAGCTCCACGGTTACAGCCTTTGACAGAGTGTTGGTGCAGCCTGTTCTTCACCCACCCACTCACCCACCCACCCACCCACTCAGCTATTTTACTTGCCCTCATTTAACCTGTCCTACTATACCACACCCTGGTTAGTATAATGTTCCTTGGCGACATGAAGGCTAGAGTTGCATAAAATTCAGTTTCTTTTGCTTTGTTCATGTTACCATTTTGCTCAGTTCAGCTTCTTGGACAATTGCTTGATTTCTAGGATATTTGGCAGAACTGCTTTGCTCCTTGCACTTTTATGAGGGTTCTGGAGATCAAACTCAGGTTACCAGACCAGGACAGTAGCACCTCTGACCCACTGAACCAGCTCACTAGCCGCAAGGCCAGCCTAAAATATTTACCTAATTACTGAGGCTGAGAAGTAGAAAAGCTGCACTGAGTTCCCTGGTATTCAGGTAGTTTACCTTCAGCCTAGTTTCTCTCCAGGCCCTCTTTGCATACTCACGTGTGCGAGTGTAAGACAGGGTCCTAGGCTCGCCTCAGACTTCAGATCTTCCTACCATAGCCATCCAAATGCTGGGATGACAGGCACGTAGTATCACTCCCAGCCCTTAATACTTTTATATTATCCTGGAGAAGTTTAATTTTTTATTTTTTACTTTCTTTTTTTTTGGATATATTTAAAAAAGTACAATAGAGTGCTGTAGTATACACTGTTAGTCCCAGCTACTTGGAGACTGGAGGGCTGAGATCACTAAACTTGAGACCAGCATGGAGCTGGGCATATCTACCTACCTACCTACCTACCTACCTACCTACCTACCTACCTACCAATCTATCTATAGCTTAGAATCTATAATCTTAGCTATTAGGAGGTTGAGATGGGAAGTTAACCCTGAGTTGCCAGACTATCTCTCAAAAACAAACCAATGGAGCTGAAGAGATGGCTCCAGAGGACCTAGATTTGATTGACAGCACTCATAAAGTGGCTGAAAAACATCTTCAATTCCAGTTCTAGAGATCTAACATCCTCTGGTCTCTGTGGACATAAGCATGTATGTGGGTCAGACATACATGCAGGCAAAAACTCATACACATTAAAAAAACAAACAAACAAAAACAAACAAACCCAAGCAAACCCAAGTGTTAAATCTAGCAGCATAAAACCACACCATGACCAAATGGTATTTATTCTAGGGATGTATAGATGTACTTTTGTTTTTCTGACAGAACTTCAAATTGAATTCAGGGCCTAGGGAAGTGCTTAACCACAGAGTTACAGCCCCAGCCCAAGAAAGTGATCATATGAAAATATTTAGAAAAAAGTCATAATCCATGTCCTAAATTCCTACAGGTCATTTGATAAAATTTAACAATCAAACTGGGTGTGGTGGTTCAAGCCTTTAATCGAAACACTTGGGAAGTAGAGGCAGGTGGGTCTCTGTGAGTTTCAAGATAGCCTGGTATACAAAAACAGTTTCAGAACCAGGTCTGTTAAACAAACAGAGAAACCTTGTCTCCAAAAATCAAACAGACCAACCAAAACAAAAAACAATAAAAAAAAGGGGGGGTACTTTTGAAACTTGTTAAATGTTACTGCAAAAGGTGTTATTCTCGTTTCTTTAGCTGTGTACATGGACCTTTGTGCCTGTGGATTAGGGACTCTTTAGCCCCAGATAACAAGTAATGAGAACTGCTAGTTTACTGAGTGTCTTTCTGCCTTTTTCTCTTTAGTTTTGACAGGGTCTCATGTTCCTTTTACTTCAGTTGCCCAAAGGATGGACCATGCACTACCATGCCCAGCTTCTTTCTCTTCTAATTAATGTTTTGCTTTTGGGGTTGGGGGAGGGGCTGATGATAGTTGTCTTGCCTAGCATATAAGAGGCTTTGAGTTTGGTCTCCGTAACAGGTAATCCAGACATGGAGACAAACTGTAATCTCATACTTAGGAGGTGGAAGTGGGAGGGTTAGAAGTTCAAGGTCATCCTCAGCTATGCAGGGAGTTTGAGGCCAGCCTGGGCTAGACTTTCCCATTAACCTACTATATACCTCAGGTTGGGCATGACCTCTAGACTCTCAGTGTCCTTCATGAGTGCTGTTGGCTAGTATCCCTCACTGAGCTTGAGGCTGTGTGTTTGCTTTAACAGATTTGTTTTTTCTCCCCTCAGTTCTAGGATCAAACCCAAGGGCTGTGACAGGCTGGCCAAGCGCTCCAGCAGTATACACCACTACCATGAGATTCTTCATTTTTAAAAAAATAGATCTAAAACTGTGAATTTTTCTCTGGGCTCTATTTAGTAACAACTTGAGGGTTTTTTCTTCTTTAAATTTCTTTGTAACCACCATATTTTCTGTGTTACCAATGTTTCACATATTAAGTAACTATAATAGAATGAATTGGTATCTCAAGATCCTACACTGTTTTCACCAAGCTTCCCTTCCACAGAAAGGACAACCTATTGAATAAAGTCCTGGCTTTGTGAGGGTGGGAGAAGCATCATGGAGTCAGGTTGCTACCAAATTCCCAGTTGTTCTCCTGTCTCAGGCCAGTGTTGCTCTCGGCTCAGTGAGCAGCATAAATTCAGCACTCTGGGGAGGCAGTTCTTGCTACATTGCTTGCACACGACTTGTTTCTGATGTCATGGCCATATTGATGCACTATACATGGGTCACGCTTAACTGAGTCTCTCAGTGCCTCTTCCTGACACATTTTATTAACACTGCTTTCAGATTGTGCCTAATCTTACGTGTGTCCATTTAGCTGTCTGAAGATAAAGTTCAGTTTAAAGGTGAAGTGTAAGTTTCTGGTTGTGTCATGTGATGCAGATTCTTGTGTTTTGCTAAGGCAAGGCCTGTGGGAGGACACGTGGTATTTGGAGAATGTAAATAGGACTCAATGGACAGTGACAGGGCCCTTGCATAGCTAGCTTTGCAACGCTTCATTTGTCTCACATCTTGGCTATCTTTACTTCATTGAGAGGCACAGCAGAGAACTTCTCAAGGCATTCTGGCTGGTCCTGGTCGCTCCCATTGACTCCTGCCGATTCTGAGGCCTGGCAGTTTCTGTTGGATTGGACCTTGTTACTGATTTGTTTGGTATCCTGACACTACTGAACTGGGAGATTGGAATTACCACAAGGAACTTCTAAACAGGTCCACATCCCTTGTCCTATTTGCCATGTTTTCTCCCCTACCTTTGGACAGTGGGCTAGGTTTGTGTGTGTGTGTAAAAGTGTTTAAAAACCCTTATTAAAGTAGGCTTTTCTTTTTTTTTTTTTTTAAATCTAAGCCTACAACTGTCTTTTAATTGCTTATTCTTGGGTGCTGGGGGATTGAAACTACAACTTTGAACATACTAGGTAAGTTTGCTACCTGGGCTACATCCCCAGCTCAAAAACTTTTAAAAGTAGGCAGTCTTTAGACAATCTGAAAAATTTTATTACAGGATGTGTAAGTCTCCACTAGGCTTAAGTGAGAGCAGCTCACTTCATTCCCTCACGGATGGAGTAGGGAGACTTACGATGTTCAGCCAAGTCCTCAGAGGTGTCTGCCCAGAGGTTATATAAAAGGCACATAACTGACATGGGGGAACTTTGTGGTAGAATTGCCTCCCTAAAGTTGCCCAAGGCTCTTCAGTGGTGTAGCTGTTTGTGAGTTGTCCTGTAGTGGGACTCTTCATGGTTTAACTGCCTGTATGTTGTCCAGGGGATATCCTGGTGGTGTAGCTGCCGTGGGTCATTTTTGATCCTGCAAGTAACCCCGATGAACTTACTGATTCAGCTGGATTTGGATGGAATCCTTTTGTTGTTACCTTTTCCTTGAGTGTGAACAGATGCATCTTCACACCTCCCCAGGAAAAGACACCTAACAGGGAACCAGAGAGTCAATACCTCTGGCTCTGCTGCATATTGCTTAACTGCCATTATAGCAGAAAATAACTTGTAGGCAGTGAATGGATGTGTCTAACATGGTTCAGACTGAATTTGCTAACTCCCAGGTTAGCCCATGCCATGGATCTTCTCATCAAAGAAATGAGTCACAGAAACGGAGGGAACACCCATACTTCACTAGTACACTTTATTAACTGTCTGATATGTCTAAAAGGTTAATCTACCTCGTTACCATAATTTTGGGATAGAATATTTTCTGTCTATGAAAGATGAATTTGTCTTCATTTGTCAGGAGCCTTAAGTTGGGCAGCGTTTCTCTTATACTTCTCTGCGGTCTCTCTGACATTTTCCAAGAGATCTTCAGACATGCATTCTTCATACTCTCTGTCGGCTTTAGCAATCTGCTCTTCAAGATGTTTCTAGTAAAAAAATGCACAATTCTTAATGTATGAACATAATTTGTTTCAAGTGTGATATTTACATATAAAAATACCATTTATAAATTAAGAACCAGTTAGATGAAATAGTATATGACTGTAATCTCAACACTTGAAAGGCTAAGGCAGGAAGATCACAGTTCAGTACAGGTCTGGGCTGCTAAGGAAGACCATCTCAAATAAAAAAAAAGGGGAATTCACTCTGGCCATCAGCTCCCTGATTCCCTGTGCACAGCGGTCTGGCGCCAGGCCCTGAGTCTACTAGTCAAGAGTAACAGTGGCACATCTCGCAGTAAGAATTGCAAGGCTCAGGAAAATGAAGAAATAGAGCAGCCCCTGCAGAATGTCCAAGAAGACCACCCTTTGGGAGGAGGTGATGGCCACCAACCTGCAGGAAACCACCACAACCAAAGAAGGCAGGCTCACTGATTTGCCCCTAGCTTTCGATGGGCTATACTCAATAAGCAGATTATTGATAAGTTGGTGGAGATGGAGGTAATGGAAATGCTCATGGAAGAGATGAGAGAAATAAGGAGAAAGCTTAGGGAGCTGTAGTTGAGAAATTGTCTGGGAATTCTGACGGGGGAAGCTCTCTAATCGCTAGGATCATCATGATGCATTCTGCCTTATGCCTTAATTTGGGCCATTTTCCATTAGATTCATACCGAGATTCACGCCTGACATGCCTTTGCTGATCGATTGTGGTGAGCCTTGTGTTATTCCCATATGCCAGGTGGGGCCTGTGCTGCCAGCTTCTAATTGGAGATTACCTACCCACTCAGTGTAAGCTTCTATTAACAGTACAGTGTTGCCATTTGCATGGAAGAATGTAAATAAAGCAACTAAAAAGCAAAAATAAAACTTATGCTCACATGTATTTCATTTTATTTTAATTTGCTTATTTGTTTTGTTTGTTTTTGAGACAAGGTCTGTGTAGTCCTAGCTGTCCTCAAACCCACAAAGATCTGCCTCCTCTGCCTCCTGAATGCTGGGATTAAAGACAGGCATTCACGCACTATTGCCGACAGGCTGCATTCCATTTTCTTAATTTTCCCTTGCTTCTCCAGAGATAACCATTTGACTAATTGATGTGCCTTTAAAGGTCCGAATCTTTTCAGAACTATGTGTGTATTTATAATTATGCAGTCGTTTCTGCAGATGTTCTGGTGAACAGACAGCCCATATGAAGAATAGACTCCTGAGAATGCAATCTCTAACAACCTGGGTTTGTAGAAGGACATTATATGTTCACAATTAGCCCAGTTGCCTTGTGACACATATCTCAGAATGTAACCCAATGATTATGTAACATATAATTGTATTGTCTTATTGCAATTTGGTTTTAAGTTTCATATTTATTGCATGTATTTATGATTGTGGCTAAGATTTTATTCATTTTTATTATTTTATGTATATGAATGTTTTATCTGCATGTACACCTACATGCCAGAAGAGGGCATCAGATCATAGACAGTGAGGTGCCATGTGGTTGCTGAGAATCAAACTCAGGTCCTCTGGAAGAGTAGACAGCGCTCTTACTGGTTAAGCCATCTCTCCAGGCCGTTGTCATTTAAGACAGGGTTTCTCTGTGTAATAGCCCTGGGTGTCCTGAAACTCATTTTGTAGACCAGGATGGCCTCAAATACTCAAAGATCTACCTACATCTGTCTCTGAGTGCTGAGATTAAAGGCATGCATCACGGTGCCCTGTGACTATTATTTGCTTGTAACTTGTAGCTCAGGGTGGCCTGGAAGTCATGGCAGTCCTGTTGCTTCAGGTTTTGGAGTGTTAGGATTACAGACATGAACCACCACCATGGCCAATGCTTGCCTGGTACTCTACAGTCCGTTCTTGTTGAAGCATAGTGCCCCGTGCCTGCTTGGTATCTCACAGTTTGCTCATGCTGAAACTATAGTGATAGTTTTATTCATGCATTGCTGGATCGTAGTCATATCTTTTTTGTTGTTGTTGTTGTTGTTTGTTTTTTTGAGACAGGGTTTCTCTGTGAAGCCCTGGCTGTCCTGGAACTCACTCTGTAGACCAGGCTGGCCTTGAACTCAGAAATCCACCTGCCTCTGCCTCCCAAGTGCTGGGATTAAAGGTGTGTGCCACCACTGCCCGGCATATCTTTTATTTTTGTTAATAAATTTTTATTTTTCCCTAGGTCTGTAAGACTGAATTATTTATTACACTCTGTCCTGATAAATGTCTATGACCCAATTCTAGGAACCTGAGACTGTGTTATCTTACATGGAGGAAGGAACATTCAGATTGGATTGAGAATTTTCTCTGATCTTTTTTGAGACAGTGTCTCCCTCTGTAGTTTAGGCTGGTCTTAAACCCGTGATCCTCCTGGCCGGGCCTACCTAGTTTTTGGATTATAATTGTGTACCATTAATTATACTTAGCTTTAAGCTAAGGATCTTAACATTCCAAGCACTGGAATTACAGGGTATGCGACTATGTTGGCTAAGAAGTCCTTAATTTTAATTAAGTTGAATTTATAAAGAATTTCTTTTTTGCACCTAATTTAAGAACATTTTGTAACTGCTGAGTTGTAAAGACAGTCTCATAGTCTACCCTCACCTGATGCTCACAGCCCAAGTGGCCCTTGGCTCTGTGTGAGGCAGGATCTGCCCCCAGGGAGTGGTTTGTCTCCCTCAGATCTGTCCTGCAGCACTCTCTTCCCTGGTTCCAATGTCACTTCCATGCTCATGCATCTACTTTTGGACTCTTTATTTGAGACAGGCTGGCTGTTAACTAATAGCAATTCTCCAGCCTTGGCTTCTTAAATGCTGGGACTACAGGCAAGGGCACCATGCCTGACCTACCCCCCTTCCCTCTGCTTTGTGTGTGGTATATGTGAACAGGCCAAGCCACTACTTTATAAAGTATTTCAAGTGGGCTCTTAGAACCCTGCCACACCAGTACGCAAGATCCTTCTAACAGACTACTAGTTTTCATGACACCAAGAACTGTAATTTAGTTCCTACAGAAACAAAGTAGAAAATGTCAAATTCAGTGAAGAGCTCCACCCTTACCTCCAAAGACCCAACGTGTGTAGCTACCATCTCCAAAAGACGTTGTAAGTTGTTTCCCACCTTTCTTCTTTCTTCAGTTGTGGTCTGTACAGCTAATTGGTATCTATAGAATTAAGATTAAAAAAAAAAAAAGGACAACTGATGTTTAATGTCTAAGAATAAATCAAAAAATCAGCACAGTGTAGAAACCTGAGGAAAATGCACACTTTGCATTTACTTACACTATTGCTTTCCTTTGAGAAATATTTGGTGAACACAGAAAACCATACCTGGTAGAATCCATGCAAACACCATATACAGGCATGCCAGCTGCTTCAGGTCATTGTGCTGATGCATGTGGGGTCAGCTACCCTTGTGCTGATGCATGTGTGGTCGGCTACCCTGCTGACGACACCTTCCATCCCATCTCTACCTCTTAGCTCAAGTGTGAGGCTATGACACCTAGCTTTGGAGGTCTTAAGTTGAAGAGTCCCATGCTTACTGTACTACTTATGTATTTCTTAACAATTTGAGATGTGTCCATGTGGGGCACAGTACAACATGCCTTTAGTCAAAAAGGCAGGTGGATCTCTGTGAGTGAGTTCAAGGCCAGCCTGCTCTACTTAAATTCTTCAAATCTCCTCATTCTTTATACCCCAAATAGTTTTATAATAGAAATTAAAGAAAACAATTTAGTTCCTACCCCCCACCCCCTGCTTTGTTTTGTTTTCCAGACAGGGTTTCTCTGTGTAATAGCTGTGGCTAGTAGACCAGGCGTGGCCTCGAACTCACAGAGGTCCACCTTCCTTCCTCTGCCTCCCAAGTACTACCACTAAAGGTATGTGCCATAGCACCTGGCCAAAACCAGTTTTACAAAGCTGAAAGACTCAAATCTTGGTGAGATGAACTCACTCCCGCTGCACAGCGTCCAGCTCATCCATGGCCTCGCTGAGGCCCTCGTTCACCGCACTCTCCAGAAGGTGCTTGTGTTTTTCCAGGGACTCAAGCTCACTGGCACACTTCTTGTCTTCTTCCTCAGCTTCCTACAGGAGAAAACACATTTTCTTGATATTCATGTTCTATTTGCTCAAGGTGTACTAAAAAGTGTAAAGCATTTAAAAAAACCTAATGTTGTATAATTTGTATTCCCGAGATGTTGACTGCCTTCTTTGGCTGTTCCCCTGGGGAATGCCACATTGTAAACACAAATGTGCCCTTTCCAAGAGGCCTCTGGGTAGCAAGTCATTCAACAGTGTTCCAAGTCTAATTTATAGAAAAACCTGGTATTTTGATTAAAATTTCCACACATGCATTAACTATGTATAGTAAAAGCAGTCCCAATCTCAGATTCCCAGGTTTGTGAAGATAAAAAGGATTTATAAATTCTTTCCTTTAAGCGTCTCAAAGAATAAATTTAAACTTTCATGGAGGAAGTGTGATAAAAGTAAAAATGACCAAATATCTCATATCTCATGTGCAGATCAGATAAGTTTTATATTTTCTGAAATTTTCAATTACTCAAAAACAAACAAACAAACCAAACAACCCATCCTATATATAATATAGGACAAGACACAGCTTTGCATTTTATTGGCATAACTAATAATGGCACAGCTGGAAGTTATCAAATTGTGTAAGTGCCAATGAACAGGTCTCTTAATGCCTGTTTGATAAAAGGCAGTGTCGGTCAGAACAGTGCCAGCCGGTCCTATACCTTACCCACCTTCTGGGGCTCTTAACAGTAGTTGGGAATTTAGTTAGGACAGTCAGTCTGCAATGATCCCTGATGGACAATTACTTATATAAAGCACATGACTGGGGCTCATTCTTTAGGAGTACTTAACACTAACTCAATAAAAATACATAAGAGATTACACTTTTATTATTTATCTAGGCATGGTGTTGCTATGTATGTGTAGCCCAGGTGGGTCTCAAGCCTGTGCCAATCCTTCCTTTAGGGTCCTCCAAATATTGAGATTACCTGGCCTTTTGAGACTGCCCCTCAGCATGTGTGTGCCATCGCATCCAGCTAAGATTTCAGAGTGATGTCAGAGAGTGTGCATAGACGATCAGTCACGACAGAGCCTTGGCTAAGAAGAACAACCTGGTCAGGTTCTTACCTTAACCTTTTGTTGGTAAAGATCATCCAGCTTTTGAACCTCCTCCTTCAGCATCCTCACAGTCCTCTTGCTTTCCATTTTCATGGTGTTCAGCTTGGGGATAAAACCTTGGTTGAGAAATCACAACTAACTCAAAACACCAAAATCTCTTTAACATAAATTTTTTTCACTTCCTTTTATACAGAGTGTTTATTTACCGTGTATATGAGTGTTTTGTCAGCATGTATGTCTGTGTACCATGTGTGTGCCTGGTGCCCATTAAAGAAAGAAGGGGGCATCAGATCCCTTGAGGCTGGAGTTAACAGATTGTTGTGAGCTGCCACTTGGGTGCTGGGAATCAAACCTGGGCCCTTTTCAAGAGCAACAAAGGCTCCTAACCGCCGAGTCAACTCTCTAGCCCCTGTCTTACTTTTAAAGAATCTCATTTTTTAAAAAAGATTCTATTTTATGTATGTAAGTGTTGTACCTGCGTGTATGCATGTATGCATGTATGTATGTATGTGTACCATGTGCACACCCGGTGCCCATGAAGTCCCTGGAACTGGAGCTACAAGTGGTTGTGAGCTGCTACCTGGGTGCTGGCAACTGAACCTGGGTCTTCTGTAAGAACAGCAGGTGCTCTTAAACACTGAGCCATCTTTCTAGCTTTAGTGGCTATTTAAAAACAAACAAACCCGAAACACATAACATCAGAAACAACCCCACAACTGAAGAGACAGCCTACAGAATGAGAAATCCTTGTCAACTATGTATCAGCTAGATGTCTACTATGTCTACTATGTAAGAAACAGCAAACAGTGAACACCACATCCAAACACTACATGAGGTAGTAAAGGGAACAGACGGTTCTTAAAGGAGGAACTAAATGGCGAGTGATATCTGATGAAGAGTCCAACATTCTCAGCCATCAGGGAAGTGCAAATTAAAAGTGATTTGTGATTCCACCTTACTGGCTCAGAATGACTTTCATCAAGAAAAGACAACAGATGGGGAAAGAGGAATCCTAGTGAGAATACAATTGTAGTTACTATGGAAATCAGCATGAAGATTTGTCAAAAATTAGAAAGGGGCAGGGCAGATGGCTCAGTGGCTAAGAGCACTGGCTGCTCTTACAGAGGACCTGGGTTTGGTTCTCAGTCCTCACAACCATCTATAACTCCACTTCCAGGGAATCTCACATTCTCTTCTGGTGTCCACAGGTACCAGGCATATACACGGTGTACATACATTCATGTAAGAACAACACTCACACACATAAAAATAAAAGTGAATAAACCTTTGAGAATTGCAACCACAAGTATCATATGATTTGGCTATGTCACCCAAGAGATGCCATGTCCCACCACAGATACACTTTGACATTCCTGTTTACTGCTGCATTATTCACAATAGCTGGGAAATGCTATCATTCTAGATGTCTATCTACAAAAATGATAGACAAGTAAAATGTTGTATATGTATGCAATATAACTTTATTCATTTGTATTAAATAAAATCATGGGGCTGGAGAGATGGCTCAAAGGTTAAGAGCACTCGTAACTCTTCTAGAGGACCAGAATTTGATTCCTAACACCAACACCAGATGGTTCACAACCACCTGTAACACCAGCTTCAGGAGAGTCTGACATCTCTGATCTCTATGGCACCTGCACTCACATGCACATATACATATTTAAAAGTTAAAAAAAAAATCATGACATTTTCAGGAAAATGGGTCAGATTGCAAATCATTATGTTGATTGAAATAAATTGTATTCAGAAAGAAAAATGTTTTCTCTCATATGTGAAACCTGGCTTTAAGTTTCTATGTGTGACTGTGTGTGTGCATGGATGGTTCATGAGACGAGAGGACTATAAGAGGGAAGAAAAGATCTCAAGGGAAGGGGTGGTTAGAGGTAAGGTAATGGAAAATATTTGTTCTTGTAGCCATCTTCCCACTTGAAATGGAGTCCATAGGGCAGGTGCTGGCTATATTAGTACTGGTGACATCTATTACAGTACCAGGCATACAGTCATGCAATTGCTAAGCCAGTTGTTATGTATGCATCTAATTTAAGCACTTAGAAGGCAAGGGCCCGAAGACTGTGGGTTAGAGACTCCTGTGCTGAGCAAGGCCATGTCTTAAATAAGACAATGTATCTGATAAATACATCTCAGTGGTAATTACTGAGCTTTGCATTTTGTGTCTGTCAGTGATTGGCTTAATCTTTTCTGAGATGACTTTTAGGCTGTTGTATAGGCTCACAGTAACCTCATGATAATTATGTTTATGCTCTGATAATTCTCATGTCCTAAAATCATCTGACCTTTAATATCTGAAGAACGTTCATCTGTAAAATAATTTGTTAATGAAATATTTTTTGAGAGCAAACTCTTGTTCTCTTTTTCTGGTTACTTATTTTTGCCTTTCATTTGGAGCCAATATTGAGATTTTTATTATTTATGCTGTAATCCACCTTACCAGCTTTCTAATTTTTTAACACAGTTTGTTGTTACATGTTACGGTTTTTGAACGTGCTATGTAGCTCAGGCTAACCTTGAACTCAAGATTCTCTCCTACTTCAGCTTTCAGAGTGCTGGGATTACGGGCATGCACCACTGTGTCTAGCTCATCAATTATTATTTAAGTAACTTATATATTATGAGTATTTTATGAGCATGTTTGTATCATGTGCACACAGTGCTCAAGGAGGCCAGAAGATGATGTCAGATCTGCTGGGACAGGAGTTACTGACAGTTGTGACCCACTATGTGGTTCTGGGAGCTGAACACAAGTCCTCTGGAAGAACAACAAATGCTCATAACTGCTGGGCCATCTCTCCAGCCCCTCATCTATTATCTGTCTATCTATCTATGGTATATGCTATATATAATTATTATGAATAATTACTTTACTTATATAAATGTTTTGCCTGCATGTAGGTATGTGACTTGTGTTCATGAAAATCAGAACTGGAGCCAAGATTGTGAGCCATTGTGTGGGTGCTAGGAATTGAACTCAGGTTATCTGCAGAAGCAACAAGTGTTCTTAACCAACTCACATATATACACATATACATATATATATACACACACACATACATATATGGTTTGTTTGTTTTTTGAGTCATAAGCTCATGTAGCCCAGGCTGGCTTCGAACTTCCTATGTAGTTTTTAATACTGGATTCTCTGCCTCTAAAGCTGGGATTACAGGTACTCACTGTTGTACTCAGGTTTAACTCACCACCTTTTTTTTTTTTTAAATTAAAGATTGACTTTTGTTTATATTGTGTTTCTTCATAATTCAAACTAACTTGCTTTATTTCTAACCATAGCTCATGTTTCATTCTAGAATTTCCTATTTTTTATTTTTGTGACAAAGGGTCTCTTACTCTGTGGCCCAGCTTGGCCTGGAACTTGCAATCCTCCTGGCCTCTGCATTCAAAGTGCTGGGACTGCAGGTACAAGGCAACACTCTATTCTGGGGATGAACCCACGGCTCTGGCTCATGCTAGGAAAGTATTTACCATGAGGCTGTATTTGCAGAAAGTCAGATTCCATGGAGACTGGAACCCTGAAAACAGCTCTCTGTGGATCACTTGGATCGCTACTGATGAAATGCCAGTTTATTTACAGATTTAAAAAAGGAACAACTTTCTGTTTTGAGACAGGGAAATAATCAAGTCTTGGCTAGAATAGTCCCTGAAGAATTGCTTTAGCCAGGGCTTCATTCATTGTTGTGAGTTACTGAATACAGTGGTTGCAGTGTCTCAAGGCTACAGAAGGCATTATGCCTCAGGTATCTGAGAGCAGGAACTCGTGTCAGTCCTCTTCTTCAGCTGAGTGCCGGAGTGACACACTTGTCACACAACACCCAGCCAAAGACTACCCTAAAACATCCACAGGCATTTGACTCATTCTAAGATTTCACAGTTCCAGCTGAGTAGCTTCTAAGCATTAATGGGATATAGGAAGACCACCTCAAATCCACTTGAATATAAAAAGGACACTGGATTATGTCAAGAAGCAAGGGAAGAAAATTGAATTTATTCCACTTTATAGTGGCAGTAAATGAAGACTCAAATGGTTCCTCAAAAGGTTAGCACCAGCTTTCATTTTTCATAATTTTAATTAAAAGTTAGGGGAAGCAGAGGAAGACTAATCTCTGAGTTCAAGGCCAGTCTGGTGTACAGAGAGAGTTCCAGGACAGCCAGAACTACACAGAGAAAATCTGTCTGAAAAACAATTTAAATGGTTACTGCTCAGAAACCACAAGTCACACTCAGTGTTACGCTTCAGTCACCCGCGCCGTACTTACCTGTTCTAAAGTATCCTCCAGACCCATCTTTTTATTCAGAGCTTTGTTAATTTCTTCCTCAGTTTCATTCAAGAGTTCTTTGAGAGGTGCCTAGAAAATACATCAAACTGGTGAGAGGATATCTGATTATAAACTTCTTCCATGAAGCTTGTCTATATTACGATGTAAGTCAGTTTTGGAGAAATAAAATAAAGCCATGGTATTTTAAATCTAATATATGATATACCAATGAGGAGAAAACACCTTTGATAGTTTCAAAGACAAGGTTTAGGAAAAAAATAAAATTTAGTCTCAACCTTCACCTCCCACAGCTGGGAGCATGTGTCACAATGCCTGACGCATGTCGATGCATTATGTGTCTGCATGTGTGTACATGTGAGTGCAGGTACCTGCTGAGGCCACACCTATTGGGTCTCCCTGGAGTTGGATTACAGGAGGTTATGAGTTGACTGATGTGGGTGCTGGGGATAGAACCTGGGTCCTCTACAAGAGCAGTCAGCACACGCTCTTAGCCATGAGTCATCTCTCCAGCCCATTCTTCTTAATACCTCGCAAAGATGTAGTCTCATAATTCTGGTAGGATTTCTATCTAGCTTCTAATCTACTGATTTTACTTCCACACTATACTTCATTGTTTTTCATTGTACTTTTTAAAAATGAGAGAATACTACTTTAAAATGATAAACAGAATAGTTATGTGAAAATAAGTTTAACTTGAAACTAAACTTAGTGAATTTAATTATATTTACAATGTTATGTAAATGTCATTTGTAATTTTAAAATATGTGGTCACTTCAAAAAGAAAATGCCACTGGCCATTAAGTATCAAGCAAATCTTTTAAACATGGACTCTACCACTGAACATAAGCCCAGCTCCTGGGGCTGGAGTAGCAAGCAGGTGTGCATTAGTTGCTGCAGGTGCTGGACTTTGAATCTAGGATCTCTGTAAAGGCCATGCACACACTGAGCCATGTGTGCTCTAGCCACTGAGCCATCTCTCCAGCATCCCATGTCTACTTTAAAAATATTTCTAGAGATGAAAGTAATCTCTCTGTCTTTCTAAGCATATTCTTTGTACCCGAATAACCTTTTACAAGACTATTTGATCCAGTAATTATTTTATTACGGCGGTAATACCAAACCATTCAAAGTAGTGGTGAACAAAGGCTGCCTGCTACCCTGGCTAGTGACAGAATTCCATGTATCCAGTTTGACAACGAATGGTTTCTAAACCAGTGAGCAACTGAACATTTACTGCACACACTTTCTTTTCCTAATTGAATGTAAATCTAAACTGAATCTAATGTTCTAACCCTTTAATCCCAGCATCTAGGAGAAAGAGTTTGATGCTAGTCTAATCTAAACAGAGAGTTCCAGGACAGCCAGAGCTACACAGCGAGACCCTGAAGTGAATAAAGAAGCTGAGTGCTGTGGCCCACGCAAGCAGCCCCAGCACTCAGGAAGCTGAGAGAGTAGCACTGTCCTGAGTTGACCTGGCTGGGCATTCACAGTAAGATCTTGCCTCAAAAACACTATTGAAAAGGGCATGGGAGTGGGGCGGGATCTAGCTGGCTCAACTTAAGCAATGTCTGTTCATTAATGAACCGCCATTTCTGAGGAGGCAGGACTCTGCTTGGGTATTTTACTTCTAGCACACAGCTGGTCTTCAACACAGTTTGTATACAACAGATACATGACAGATGAATAATTCTCCCATCCAAAGTACTAACCAGATCTGGCCCTGCTTAGCTTCTGATTAGATGAGTTCAGCAGGTTCAGGGTGGCTTGGGAAAAATGCATAGGCTTTGATTCTACATTTTTGTACTCAAAAGCTAAGCATTTCAAAGGAGGCATTTTAGTACTGACCATAAAACTATAACACTTATGAATAATCTAGATATTATAATATAGCAATAAAATTGTTTTCTTCTCAAAATTATCTCGTTGGTCATTTCAAAATCAGGCGTTTCTTGTTGTTGTTGATTATTGGCATTTTTCTTTTTTTTGCCTTAAAAAATAATCCATTACACTTTATGCCTTCGTATGTGTGGTTGTACCTAGAACTTTTCCCACAGATGTACTGCAAGTACTTCACCTTTCAAGATTTCACTGTAGGGCCCCCCTGTTCAGTCTTCTGGCCAGAGAATATCTGCTTACCAACCTGAAGGACCTCCAGGAAAGCATGCATTTGGCATGTGCTAGCACTGCTCTCCCAAGAGGGGCTGAAGGTGACTTGAAAACAAAGGTTACCTCAGATGGTCGACACAGTCCTGATGCCAGTGTTACTTGTATATCAGCTTCCCTTGTGGATAGTTGGATGGGGTAAAGTAGGCACAGAGGACAAGGCTTTCTAAGTTCAAAAGTTAGGTGTGAGACAAGATTTCTGCTACTCAGAAGAAAGGGAGAGCAGCTAGTGTCTCAGTCCCGAGTCTAGTCCTAGGTCGTGGATAGACTCAGTTGCAACACATACTTACATACACTTGAGTCCTGTATTTGACAAGGCAGTTGGCACCAGCCTCAGGATTAAACTTAATTTCAAAGTCGTAACCTTTGGAGTTCTCAGCACCTTTGGGGATAAGCTTCAGTTTTCTAGCCAACTTGTGGTACTCTGCTAACTGTGCTTCAATCTGGTGAAGAGAGCACAGCAGAAACATTCACGTGAGCAGAGAGCACAGCAGAAACGTTAACGTGAAGTAGACTACACTGTGTGCTGGTGAGCATGAGCAGCACGCTA
>JADRCH010000066.1:504415-515784 GCA_019843965.1 Rhynchomys soricoides | reverse complement strand
GGCTGCTCTCAGGAACCCAGCACACTAGGCTTTTTCACGAAGCCAGAGTCGGCCCCTTCCTAGGCCACTGACCACCTACTTCCTACATTCTTCCCCCTTTCAGCCTACTCATCCAAATACGTCGGTTATTCTTAGCTTCATAGCCCCAATGTTTACTTAGTCCAGAGATTTATAGCCTTCCCTTTCTTACAGAGCACTGAGAGATAAGGAGCCCTGAAATAACTCACTTGAGATTCACCGACGCAGTCTACCCACACCCATCTTCTGTAGAAGCAAGCGGAGGCTATGGAGGGGTAGATGATGCACATTGTGCTTGTGGACAAATCGCAGGCTGAAGCTCAATCAGTGTTGACCAAATTCTAGGTTCAAAGACTGTGGGTGCTGCATCCTTTTCTTTGTTATTATGGATTGAACCTGGTATTCTGAGCATGTTAAGCGTGTGCTCCATCACTGAGGAATACCCTGTTAGTTCTTATAAATGTATATATAAATTTCCTTTATACACAGGGGTGTGGCTTGCCTCCAAGGGTCAGGAAGATAAGGGAATGTAGGTGACTACTTACACTGAATGGCTTGCTTACACTACGCTCGAATAACATACATGATCTCACCCCCTCCCCCAATTTCTTGGTTCATTATCAGAAAACTGAGTTTATCTTAAATTTACTGACATGTACGAGTGTTTTACTTGTGAAAAAATGTCAGCACCAGAAAAATTTATCAACTCCCTCTTGGTTACGCAGACCTGTACTAAGGTCAGCTGTGACCCGGTCACTAAGAATATGGTACAACTTACCGCCTCTTTGCCTCTGGCGTATTTTAATTCCTCATTCCACATTTGTTGTTGTTCAGCTTCCAGGTCTTTGGTTAATTTATTAATAGTCTGCTGCAATTCATTTTTCTCGTGATTTATTCTCTCAATGTCAGCGACTGAATACTTCTGGTTATCAACTATACTCTGTAGTCGAGTGTTTTCCTGTTTAACTGTTTCACACTCTAGCTCTGAATTGGAAGAAACAAAAATGTCAAGTTTCTTTAATTTCTACAAAGAACTGATGGTGGCATTTAAGATGGCTGATGTTTAAATATCCATTTTACACACATACACACCCTTTCTTTTGGGTGACTGATCCTACTTCAATAAGGATATCAGCCAATACAACTAAAGTTTTAAGTGACTCTTCCACACTGGCTTTACTACAGCTTCAGAAAGAATGATAGGACCAATAGGCCTATCCAAGGTTACACTTAAAACTTGAGGACAGGTATAGTTTGACTCTGTTAATGTTCACTTTAAATGCTTCCAATACTCTTGTACAAATTCTTTGAATTATTCAGAAATGTGTTTTTTACAGTTTGACTGGTAAGCTCTACCACTGAGCTAGTTTACACAACTTTAGGCATGCTGTATATCTGCACAAAAGCATGATAGATATAGAGAATGTAAATGTCCTAATCATTTGTAGTCACAAACGGCTTTAAATAATCAAGGAAGCTAAAATATTTAGAGAATTAGAATTATAACAAATGACAGACGAAGTATTATTCTTTCTTCAACTCGGCTTACAATTTTTTGGACAAAATGTTCTGAAAGGAATAAGACACGGGAGTTGCTAAAACAGTGTGGTGGGTAAAGTGCCTACATGAGAAACTGCAGTCCCAGGGAAAACGGCAGATGCCCATAGATTTACTTTTAAACTGCAGTTTGATGGCTCTGTGATTTCAGGCAACCTCTGCTCTGCTTCTGGTGTCACAGAAGTTAGCAAGCAATATGTGTCATAGAATTTCCCAAAGCCTAAGGTTGCTATGTGTTCCTGAACAGATGTTACAGACATAGGACACACATAAGCCTCCTTAGCTGTGTTTCTGATTTTACAGGATGGTGCATGTGGAGGTTTCCATATTTGTTCAGCTGCTGACTTGCTTACACGGGACTGACAGAGGATAAGACATCAAGAACCTAGCTGATTAGGGCCAGTAAGACAGCTGAGCCAGTAGACTCTCAATGTGCAAGCCTGGCAAACTGAGCTGGATTTCCAGAACCAAATGAACTCTGCAAGAACTGCCCTTTTACCTCCACATGTGCCCTGTGGTATGTTCTCGCACATATGACACATACATGCTAAATACAAATACAAAAATTATCAAAAAGGAACCTAGTTTATAATATAAAAAGGTCTATTTATATAGAATATACTATGATACATTATATACATATAAAAACACATACAAGTTCATATTCAGAAGACTTCTGTTCTTCAATAGCCTGTCTATTGGCTTCAGAAGCCAAGTACTCAAGCCAGGCAGGAACAGTAGTTCATATCTATAACCCTAGACTTGAGAGGTGAGTTGAGGCCAACCTGAGTTGCTCAGCAAGCCCCTGTCTAAAATGAGTCACAGTGGGTGAGCACAAGCTACACTTTTCTGGCACATGTCAATATCACCTTCTCTGAAAAACGGTCTTTGAAGGTGGATATGAGAGCACTGACGTGAGACAACCCTGGATTGTGCAGGTGTGCCTTCAATATCGCCCTCGGTGTCACCGTGAGACAGAGGCAAAGGGAGAGCTCATGCAGATATGAAGAAGACATAGGGGCCAGAGAGATGCTCAGAAAGTTGGAGTACTTGTTGCTTTTGCAGAGGCCCAGGTTCAGAACCCAGAACCTACATGAATGGTTTACAACCACCCACAACTCCAGTTCCAGCAGATCTGACACTCACTTCTGACCTGAAGGCACCAAGTACACAGTAGCACACTTAGATACAAGCAGGAGAAACACTCATAAAATTTAAAAAAAAAAAAAAAAAGAATAAGAGGAGGAAGAAGAAAAGGTAGAAGAGGAAGAGGAAGAGGAGGAGGAGGAAGAGGAAGAGGAGGAGAAAGATGACTGAAGGGTGTGGTGGCAATTTATAATCATAGCTTCAGAGGCAGAATTTTGAGTTGGAGGCAAGCTTGGACTATGTATTAAAGACCTTTGGAGGCCGAGGCAGAAGGACTGTCAATTCAAAGCCAGTGTGGGATACAAAGACAGCCTTTAAAATGGGGGGAAGGGTCGGGGGGGGGGAAGGAAGAGGAAACAGAGAAAAGGCAATGGAAAGACAGAGGCAGAGATTAGGAGTGATCTGGACATAAACTCAGGAATGTTGTCAGCCTCAGAAGCTGGAAAAACACATTTTCCAAATTTTCTGAGTCCCTTGGTGAGCACCATTTTATTGAATCTTAGATTACATTTATAATTGTGAGAGGAAAAATGTATTATTATTTTGGGTTTTTGAGACAGGTTCTCACTACATAGCTCTGGCTGTTCTGGAATTCACTATGTAGCCCAGACTGGCCTTGAACTCACAGGAGATCTGCCCATCTCTGTCTCCCAAGTGCAGGGATTAAAGATACACACCACTGTGCCTGGCTAAGAGAACAAATTCTTATTGTTTTAATCCATGAACTGTGTGATAATTTGTTACAGCAGAATACTACAGAAAGCACTGTAAAACTTGAGAGATGACAGCAAGTTATCAAAGAAGGAAAAGATTACCTAGATGTTTGCATATTTGGTATGTCTGCAAAGGCCCACAGGCCAATCTGAATGGCCTCTTTTACCATTAGCTCTGCTTACCTAATCTACCAATTTCTTCATCAACACTACTCAATTTCTGCTCCAGGATGGACGAATGAGACTCCAAATTGCTCATGTATGCTTTATAGTTTTGAACATCTGCTTGTAAGGAAGCTTTCAGTTTCCTCAATGATATCAGACGATTCTTGAAAGAATATATTAAATTAGTTATTTTCACCAAGAAACAATCTGTATTTTAAAGAATCAATATTATTTACACTTATCTTAGAGGAAGTCAAAAGAACTAGAAAAATAACTATAGTATTATTATTATTATTATTATTATTATAGCATAATAATTTAATGAGAGACTTCAAACAGTTTAGGATAGAAAAATCAAAGACTTAAATATTAAAACTCAAATATTTAATGTCTGGTTACCATGCAGAACAATCTGGGTGCTCCACTAATAAAACACAAGATAAAGTTAAGATGCTGCTATCGGGGCTGGAGAGATGGCTCAGGGTTGAGAGCACTGGCTGTTCTTCACAGGAGTATATTAGATTCCTAGCACCCACATGGTAGCTAACCACCTTCCGAATCTTGAGTTCAGGGGATCCAACAACCCTTTCGGGTTTCCTTGGGCACTGTTAACTTGTGGTACATAGATATGCATGCAGGCAAAATGTACACACACACCCCCAAAACAAAACTAAACCCATATTGTCATCTTGGTATTATAAAATCTTGTAGGCTATACTATACGCCATAAGCCAGTTTGTTACTATTCTGTTTTCACCAACTGAAACCCAGGGCCTCTTGAGAACAGTGCTCCCTGTAAGTAAATACTCCAGGGACTTTGTTCTTTTAAAAGATATGTAAACAGGCAGGAATCTTTCATCATATTCTGAGCACCATTAGTCCACTGCTGATAGACCACAAGGGAAAAACAAAGCACCAGACACCATGTATGGTTTCAATGAAAGACCTATGCATTAAAAAGTCTAACCTTTAAGAGTTTGTTAACCTATTTAAAACACCTAACATAAGTGTCTTCTGAAAGAGGCTCAAGAGTTTAAAGAGCTGTCAAGTGAGTTCAGAAACATGTTTACTAACCGGTTCTTTTTCTCTTTCCTGCTCCAGTCTTGCAATCTGTTCATTTAGTGCTTTGTTTTCCGCTGCTAGCGATTCCAACTTGGATGCATCTACCTTGTACAAGTCCTCTGGAGACAAAGCCCAAACACTTCCTGAGAATCAACCCACAGCACTCTCCAGGTTTTCAGCAGCTTATTCCCTCACTCCCCCAAACTACAAATGCAGCAGATACTGCTGTCTGTACTAGCAAGCCTTTATTTTCCTCCTGGAATGTCCTGTTGCCCTTAGCCTGCCTAAGCTTTCTCCCACCGCACTTGTTGCCGTTTGCCTACAATTCCTCACTGAATTTCCATTCCTTTCTACCTGACAGAACACAAGCTCCTGAGGCCAAAGTTTTCTGTTCTTCATTACTCTATGTTTGGTGCCTGACACTGGGGTACATAATAAATATTTGAGTGGATTCATGTATATGTTTAATTATATATAAAATTATTAAGGAATTCAGTAAACGATTTCCACATTAGATCAAAATGAATTTTCCTTTGTGTGTATTATGTACACTTATGTGTCATGAGGCTGCATGTGTGCATGTAGAAGCCAACGGTTGAGGTTGTGCGTCTTCTTCAGTCATTTTTTTTTTTTTCGAGACAGGGTTTCTCTGTATAGCCTTGGCTGTCCTGGAACTCACTCTGTAGACCAGGTTGGCCTCGAACTCAGAAATCCACCTGTCTCTGCCTCCCAAGTGCTGGGATTAAAGGCATGCACCACCACTGCCCGGCTTCTTCAGTCATTTTTATCTTACGATTTTAGATAAGGACTCTCTGTACACCTAGAGCTCCCTGATTTGGTCAGAATTGGCTGGTCGTTGAGCTCTAGGGATCTCAAGCATCTGCCTTCCTAGCGCTGAGGGTAAGGGCCCACCTGCTGCTCTTGTATTTTTACGGGTGTGGGATCCAGACTCAGGGCCCTCACTTGCTGAGCATGTACTTCATTGGCTGAACCGTTTCTCTAGCCCTGCCTTCTGCCTTCTTATATCCATCCATCTACTCCTTGTGCCATGTGCACAAGCTGAAACTCTCCTTGTCACTCTTTAGGATGACACAATCCTGGAAATCCTAAGGGATTGCTTCTGGTTTCCCTCTCACCTTGGGTGTCAAGGTGACTTTCCCAAATCTCTGCATAACACTGAATGAAAAGTAATTTACTTGGACCCCCCATGTTTCAATAGACAAACTCTACATACTCCCTAAGTAGTATATAGTAAAGCATGGACACATATCTTTTGTGTTCCCAACAAGGAGCATTTTGTATTTTATATCTTTTTGAAACAGGGTTTTTCTATGTAGTCCTGGCTGTTCTCAAACTCACTCTGAAGACCAGGCTGGCTTTGACCTCAGCAATCCCCTTCCTTTGTATATTGAGTACTGGGATTAGAGTCATGTGCTATCATTATGTGGCTTATTTGGTATTTTATTACATTGCTCTATAGTGTGCAAAGTTTCTGAGAGATGGCACATTTCTTAAATTCACGAGACCAGTAAGAGTTATGACTCAGACCTGACTGTAACAGTTATTTTTTGTTTAACCATTACTTTTCCCTCATTAAAGAAAAATTTATAGGTAACCACCCATTAAAGTGGCTCATGAGAAATCAGGCCTGGCAAGATAAGCAACCGCCCAGAATGAAGTGATGGTGCAGTAGGGGGGACACTCACTCAGCTTCGCCTGCAGCTCCGCATCCACATCTTCGAAGGTGTCGGCCCCGGTCATGAACTTCTCATAGCATTTTTTGGTGTAGTCCAAAAACAACTGATTGGGTTAAGCAGATTTTTAAAAACAAAGATATGACTCTTTACCTTGTTTCATTTTTTTTTTTCAGACTGAAAGTTCAAATTTGAATGAAAATAAAGCCAAGAGTAGTAAGCAGTTATATAAGTTTCTAAGAACAAAAAATTAAAAACTTGTCACTAACTATGCTACAAAGATGCACACAATCTATCACTTCTAAATATGAATAGGGATGAAAATATCTAATTTGGATAGAGAAGATGGCTTGAGGCCAAGCCAGAAAGCTTGCTAATAATTGTAATTCAAAATAAAATGCACAAATTTAGTCTTCTTTAAGAAGAAAGCTGGGGCTGGACAGGTGGCTGAGAGCACTTGTCTCTCTTGTAGAGGACCTGGGTTCTAACACTCATATGGTGCCTCACAATCATTCACTGCTTCAGTCCCAGAGGGATCTGGTGCCCTCTCTGACTTCCTAGTACACCAGGCATACATGTGGTACACATACATATGGGCAGTCAAAATACTCATAAACATAAGAAAAATAAACCAAATCAAGCACCCAACCAATCAACAAAGAAAAGAATGTTGGGGGCTTGAGAGACAGCTTAGTGGTCAGGAGCAATTGTTGCTATTGAAAAGGACCTGGTTGGGGAGTCAGGACGGCCTGTGACCCTGCTGGCTGTGAGTCTTCTGCCCTCAGTTTCTGTCTACTGAATACACTTGCCAATCAATCTCTCTCTCTCTCTCTCATCATCATCATCAACAACAACAACAACAACAAAAGGGCTGGAGAGATGGCTCAGTGGTTAAGAGCACTGACTGCTCTTCCAGGGATCCTGAGTTCAATTCCCAGCAACCACATGGTGGCTCACAACCATCTGTAATGAGATCTGATGCCCTCTTCTGGTGTGTCTGAAGATAGCAACAATGTATTCATAGACATACAATAAATAAATAAATAATTTTTTAAAAAAGATTTATTTATTTTACGTATGTGAGCACACTGTTGCTCACATGATGAATAAATGATGAATAAAATCTGTAACCACATGGAAACTTGAGGTGCATAATAGCATGATAAGTAGAGACCTAAGCAAGAGGCTATGAGAGCCGTGAATCCTTAGTCATGAAAAAGGAACGCCTTGTTTTCCACCACGAAGCATTTTCACTAATGTAGTTTAGGCTGTCTTGGAACTCACTATGTAGCCTAGGATGGCCTCCAACTGGTGATCCTCCTTCCTTAGCCTCCTTGAATGTCAGAATCATAGTGTGTGCTACCACATCTGACTCTAAGAGTGGCTAATCAAAATGTTCCATAGCCTAGATGAAGTATATATCCCCAAGAGGAACAAATTCCCTTTGCACCAAGTCTGTGCTTACTAAGAAACCCTCTCATTACCTTGTTGATATGGAAAGAATACCCTAAATAAGCAGAAAACACAACCAGAAAGGTAGGCCACTGATAATAAATTAATACATTTTTATGCTACTTCAGCTTGTGGATTGGTTAAGAGTGAGTCAGTTTCTCTGGTTGTGATCAGTTTGGACTGTAAAACTGTAAAGGTCCCACAAAGTTGATGATCAGAAGCTGGAGAAGTTATCCTGTGACAACTGTGTTATAATTGCGAAGGGGGAGGTGCTTCTCTATACACTCTCATCTGAAATACTGGCTTAAGATGGCTAGTAGCTCTCACTACTTAACCTTTAGGATGAAGGTCAAGAGGGTTGATAGCCATATGTGGAAACTGAGGTAGAAATAAGTGTGGTCTGGAATGCTTGCAGTGGCATGGATGACTCTCCCTGGGATCGTTGTCACTGCTGAGGACTGAGCCCAGGCCTCTGGATATGTGAGGCAAGTGCTCTGAAGAACACCCCTCCCCCTCAAGGGCACTGATGCTATGCTAATCATAATCAGTTAACGTGTCTTTGAGCCATCTCTCAGGCATTAATAAAAGATGAGACTAGGATAATTACCACTTTTCATTTTGTGACAAAGGATCTAACAAGATTAAGACTAGTGCACAAAGTTTTACTCTGAGAGTAAATTTACTCAGAGTAATTTTTACTCTGAAAGGCCTATGTAATAACTGGTCTTTAACATCAGGCAACATGCATAATGTAAAGTTTATTTTTGAGCTGAGGTTTTTATTTTAGAATACGGCGGGGCGTGTCATGCATTCTGGGTCCTGACAAAGAGCACAGACCAACCTGTATACCTGCTAGCTACGTTTCTCCTCGGCACTCATGAGGCTAACCTTTAGCCTCCTGTGTGTGGTTCTGGGAGTGTGCCACCATTCCCAGCTGTTTATTGTGTTCATCTCAACTACTTTTGGAAGTGGTGACTGAGCTAAGTGACAATATGTCTAACCGGAAGCCAAAACAAAACCAACACAGACCCTACATGTAGTATTTTAAGAGCCAATATGTGCCAGTCCTGCTACATAAGAAGCCAAGGCAGAAGCATGGTGAGCTCAGTGCTAGCCTTGAGTCCAGAGTAAGTTTAAGACCAGCCTGGATAACTTACGAGGCCTTTTTTTGGCATGAAAGATGCCTTGGTTTCAAACTCCAGCAATTTCCTAACCTCCCCCCAACCCCACACACACAGTTATGTCTTGTTTTGACAAAGAATTACATTAAAGTAAGATACAGGAGGAAAAGAAGCCTATTCTATAATATATATATATATATATATATATATATATATATATTAGTTCTAACACATACATACATACTTTCCTTCCTTCTCTCTCTTTCTTTATCCCTTCCTTCCTTCCTTCCTTCCTTTTCTCTTTTGTTTTTGAAACAGGTTCTCACCATGTAGTCCTGGCTAGCCTGAACTTTCCTATACAGACTAAGCTGGCCTGGATCCCACAGAGAACTGTCTGCCTCTGCCTCCTGAGTGCTGGGATTTAGGTGCACCCCGGTTGCATTTGTACTTTTCAGTTAACTATTTATTTACGTATTTACTTATTTTTATGTATGTGAGTACACTGTCGCTCTCTTCAGACACACTAGAAGAGGGCATCAGATCCCATTACAGATGGTTGTGAGCCACCATGTGGTTGCTGGGAATTGAACTCAGGACCTCTGGAAGTACATTCAGTGCTCTTAACTGCGGAGCCATCTCTCCAACCCCTCAGCTAACATTTTTAAGTTTCTGCAGTTAGCAATTTTAGGAAGTTACAGTGCCATTTCAATAGTAGGCATACTATTAAGTGTTTTCTTTAAAAGATCAATTTTATTTTACTAAGAACATTTTTTTGAATTGATTTAATTTTTATGTGTATTTTGCTTGAGAATGATTGTTCATGTCATTAATCCCAGCATTTGGAAGGCAGAGGCAGGGAGATCTCTGTGAGTCAGGAGTCAGCATGGTCTACATAGAGAGCTCTAGGACAGTCAGGGATATATAGTGAGAATCTCGGTATACTGGCTAGTTTTGTGTGTCAACTTGACACAAGCTGAAGTTATCACAGAGAAAGGAGTTTCAGTTGAGAAGATGCCTCCATGAGATGCAGAGGTAAGGCATTTTCTCAATTAGTGATCAAGGGGGAAGGGCCCCTTATGAGTGGTACCATCTGTGGGCTGGTAGTCTTGGGTTCTATAAGAAAGCAGGCTGAGCAAGCCAAGAGAAGCAAGCAAGCCAGTAAGCAACATCTCTCCATGGCCTCTGCATCAACTCCTGCTTCTTGACACGCTTGAGTTCCAGTCCTGACTTCTTTTTGTGATGAACAGCAGCGTGGGAGTGTAAGCTCAATAAACCCTTTCCTCCCCAACTTGCTTCTTGGTTATGTTTGTGCAGGAATAGAAACCCTGACTAAGACACTCAGCAACTTTCCCAAGGTCACCTTTGATGCCACCTCCTACCTAAAGCTACCTGACTCCCGACCTCAGGAAGAGACTGTGTTCACCAAGTCTTCTTATCAGGAATTCACTGACCATCTTGTGACAACCCACACCAGAACAGAACCTGTCTGTCCAGAAGTCCCAGGCTCCGGCTATGGCTACCTGATAAGAGTATTTATACAAGAAAAATAAAGTGAATTAAGTCTGTTAAAAACACAAAACACAGAAATCTGTTAGAAAGCAAAAGAAAAGTTCTATAAAAGAATAATTTTTAGTTAAATGTCAAGCAACCTCTTTGTATTATTTATGGTAGCGTACAGCATACCTTATTATGTTTAATTCCATCTTCAGTTTCTTCTCCCCAAAGCTGCCCGTCATCAAATAAGGGTGAGCTTTCTTTCATGGCAGTATGAATCTAATTAATAAACAACATATTAATAAGTGTAAAACAACAACAAATGTAAATAACACATTAAGTTGGCTTAGTCGATTTGTAAAATTCACTTTGAGTAATTTCTAGAAGCATTTAACCATACAACTTGGAGTTCTAAAACAGAGATTATATTCAGTCTTAAATATGACCTATCATATTTTAATAACTAAACACTCTGGGATTTAGAAAGAATGGGCTCTGTATTTAGTTCTGCTCCATAGAGGAAATATGCAGACACTTGTGCTGTTATAAACACAGTGAGAATACATACATATTTTTACATTTATGTGTTTATTTGTGTGTGTGCACACGGATGTGCGTGTGTATAATACACCATGCATGTGGAGACCAGAGGACAACTTGTGGGAGTTTGTTTCCTCCTTCCACCACGTGGGTTCTGCAGACTGAACTCATGTCATCATGCTTGGCAATAAGTGCCTCTACCTGCTGAACCAACTTGTTGGCACTGTATATACATTTTAACATAATGCAAAACAGAATGCAAAACAGAATGGCCACATACAGGGTAAACCAATTCATTCTCTTATATGAACTCAATTTGGATGTTCAAATGAATTAACTGGCTTATACACATACATTCAAATGTAAGTTTTAACTCAATCTGGATGTTCAAATGAATTAACTGGCTT
>JADRCH010000066.1:454152-504405 GCA_019843965.1 Rhynchomys soricoides | reverse complement strand
ATGTAAGTTTTAACTCAATCTGGATGTTCAAATGAATTAACTGGCTTGTACACATACATTCAAATATAAGTTTTAACTCAATTTGGATGTTCAAATGAATTAACTGGCTTATACACTTACATTCAAATGTAAGTTTTATTCTTTTCTCTCCTTTTTGAAGACAGGGCTTCTATGTCGCTCTGGCTTACCTGGAACTCTGAATGTAGACCACTCTGGCCCCAAACTCAGAGATCAGCCTGCCTCTGCCTCCCAAATGCCAGGAGCAAAGGCATGTGTGGTGACATCCAGCTCTTAAACTTCCAACTTTAGCCACAAATATGAACTTTAGATTTAATTTTACAGTATGAGATTTTAGCACTTTAGTTGTTTAAGTTTGAAATAGGTAAGAATGTACTTGTTATTATATTAGCATTCAGGAGGCTAAAGCAGGAGGAAGGGGAGTTCTGGCCAGGCTTGGGTACATAGGAAGACCCTATCTCAAACAACTAACAAACAACCCAAAGATGGCTTCCCCTTGAAAACAACTTAATCTTGGACTACAGATGGAGTCTTAGGAAGACACTGCTTTTTACTTAGCCAGAGTTGCTTGTCCTGCTATCTTTTCCTATGCTGAAGGCACCAAGCTGAAGACTAGGGCAGATTCAGGGAAGTGACAGAAATGTACCCTTTGCCTGCCATTCTTCAACAGGCGCAGAGTGACAGGTTTCCTGGAGTCTGAGAGAAGGGGAGGACAGAGCTCAGGAGGAAGTCTATGTCACCCCCAGGTAGGCCGTCTCTGTTGCCCTGTTAGTACTGCTACACCAGACATCAATAATAGCCTTTATTTTGAGGTTCTGGGAACTAAACCTAGAGTCTGATGCACATTAGACCAGCAACCCATCACTGAGATATTCTTAAGTTCTCTTTTACTTTTTATCTTGAGACAGGATCTAAGTTGCCCACACTGGCCTTAACCTCTCTTTCTGCAGAGTAGCATGGCCTGGAACCTGTGATTCCTTCCTAAGGAACTGATATTACAGGCCTAAGCAGATTTACTTCAGTAGGAAAAATACTATCTTCTATCTGACTATATCATGACTAAATAATTTTGTAAGGAGTTGTAGTAATAGAGGATAATTTAGAACAGGGGCAATATCGCTCATTAAAAGCAGTGAGACACAAAAGGCTCAGCAACAGTAACTTAGAAATACCATTATGAAAACATCAAAAATGAATGGACTTAAACAGGTTGCTTCCTATGAAGAAAACTACATTTTACTGAAGAAACAAAGAAATGAATAAATAATAAAATCAACACTGTCCCAAGTGACAATTATCTCAAATTGTCAAGATGGGAATCCTTTCCTAAATGTTTTTTAATGTATAATTTGAAACCAGTGGAGTTGTGTGTGAGTGATAACAAGACGTAGAACTTTAAATTGTATCTGTAGGCTGGGGAAACGCTCCATGGATAAAGTGTGCACTGTACAAGCATTTGGACCTGTGCACCTGTAGTCAGTGCTGGGAGGTGGGGACAGGTGGATCCTGGGGCCTGGGCAGGTGGTTCAGTGGGTGAGGTGTGCACTGTACAAGCATGAGGACCTCAGCTTGGATCCCAGCACCATGTAAAAGCTGGGCAAGGCTGTGGGTCCCTGTGAACCCAGCAGTGGGAGGTTGGGTAGGCTGCTGAGACATGAGAATCCATGTCTGACTCACAATATGACCCGCATGGGCTAAAGATAAAGCACTCACAGTGTGAGTCCAGAGAGTACACAGCCTTGACCTTGTCCCCTGCACCCTAACCAGAAACAACAAGCTTCCCCCAAAACCAGCATTCTTGTACACTGATAGGAAGGGAGGGTCGGAGAGAGAGAGAGGTAAAAGCATGCTATACAGCCCTGGCAACCTGGGTTTGATCCCATACACACATCATTGAATGTATGTGTGGGTACTGGCACATGCACAGGCACTCACAGAGCAGTGAGTGATGATGATGATGTAAAAGGGAAAAAGAAAACGTGATAGGCAGTTACTCTTGTATGAGACTTTTATGTCCAACTTTAAAAACAAAAAATAAAAATATGACAAAAATTAGCAATATTCTTTTTTTCCTCATCACGTTGTCAACTACTAAAAACAATGAACAAGAGACCGGCCCTCTTCAAGAGAAAAGTTGTCCTCTGACCTTCCCATGTGTGCCATGGCACAGAGATACTAAATTAAAAAGCCCTTTAAAGACATCAGGGCTGGGAGGTACAGCTCAGTTTAAGAGTGCTTGTACAGCATACAAGAGAAACACTAACAGGGTGGAGCGGGGAGCAGGCAATGAGTTTAGGGAACTACAAGTCAGTTGAAACCTGGACATAACTGGGACACTGGAGTCCCAGTTTCATGGGTGTTTGAGGTGGGATTTTAGGACTAGCTGTGAAACACAAATGCAAAGTTTCCATTCAAGATATCCTAGTCTTCCTTCCTCAAATCTAAAGCAACCTGATTACAGAGTAAATCACATAAAACAACAAACCCTCCACTCCCCAAACACTGACTCAGTTTGAGATATAAGGAGCTTCATACAAAAGGGTTAAAGTTAAAAGCTGGATGCAGAGGTAAACACTTAATAGATAGCCAGCTATTCACCAGACTTCAGTAGAGGATTATTTGAGCCCAGAGTCTGAGTGCAGCCTAGGCAACACAGTGAGATTCACTCTCAAAAAACCCAACAACCAACCAGGATAAGGTTTAAATCAATAGCAGAGGCAGATACTAAGATGTAAAACTATGAAAACAAGCTGTCTTAAAATTTCCAAATAGGCAGAATTTAAAACAATAATGTCTATCCACAGGCATGCAATGCTCACACACAGCTGAGCAGAGACAGGGCTTCTCTATGTAAACCAGGCTGGCCTTGAACTCCGAGATCCGCCTGCCTCTGTTTCCTGAGTGCTAGGACTAAGGAGTATGTCACCACATGTGATGACTGAGAAGTTTTAGATAGCCACAGGTATCCCTGGAGGAAGATTTGTCAGTATGTAGCTTAAAAAATATACAGCCACCCACTACTTAATGATGGCGATACAGTCTGAGAAATGATCAGGTGATTTTATTGTATGAACTCTGTAGTGTACTTATGTAGACTTAGGAGTATAGGTCAATTTGACATGGCCCCTTGATCTGGTCAAGAGACGTGAGACATGAGGCTGCTGCCAGAATAACATGTTTTACAGTGAATGTTCTTTGTTTTAAGTAAGTAGTATATTCTACACAAGTTAAGCAGCATAATTCCATGTGCTATATACTTTTATATGGCTGCAGCACAGGTTTATATCAGAATCACTAGAGACAGGGGCACATTGTACAATGGCCCATCACTAAGTGATAGAAATGTTCTTATCTGTACTATTTTTATGGGACCACCATGTCATCCATCAATGACTGAAATGTCAGCATTCGACACATGGCTGTACAGTTTATAGAGCAAACAGGACTTTGAAGCCTATACCCTGGGCTTAAGTGGTCAGTGGTAGGACCACCCTGGATTCAACTCCTAATATCAAACTATATCCAAATATAATGATTTAAGTTGTCTATAGTTGGGAGAACATGCATACTCTATTTCCCCCGGTTATTATTTATTTTGGATGAATACTGATTTCATTTTAAAAAAGGAGAAAATAAATTCATGAAGAAAAACTATGGACTCATTTTTGTCTAAGCTGTAACACCTCAAGAGAACAATCTCCGTGTCAGGCAGAACTTCTCCCTGCCCACCTCTCTTAAAATGCCCACAGTTTGAAGAACTTCAAATCAAATGTGATTTGAGAACTGAAGCTGATTTTCAGACAAGTTACAGAAGTAAGATTGGGGAGAGAAATGGAAAATCTTAGTGAGGAAAAGAACAGAACAAAAACCAAATGTTTAAAGATAACATAAACTATTGGCTAAATACCTTGATGCAGTCTGTTAGCCACACCAAGGCGGCCACGATGTGAGGCCACGTGTGAGGGGCTCCCACTGTATACATGGAGCTCTTGGACAGTGCAAAGGGATACCTATGAGAAACCAGGGGAAAAAAAGTCCACCACGTTAGGAAGCATAACAGCTACACTAGAAGTTACATTTTAAAGCTCCATATACTGGCATAGTCCTAGCTTGTAGTGAAGGTATTTGAGTCTATCCTGGTGAGCTTATTCATCAAGGATTTTGTGAATTTATTCAATCCCACAGATTTCTTTGCACTTAAAACTCCTTATACTGCAGTGTGTAACAACTGTGTATCATGGGCATCTCCTAAAATACTCTTATTTTCCTGAATTCAGTGTACTTCCACTACACATTTGTGATTACCTGTCACTAAATCTACTTCCCTCCCTGTGTTTCTTCTTCTTCTTCCTTTTTTGTTCTGGGAGATGGTTTCACTCAATAGCCCATAGTCCTTCTTCCTCAGTTTCCGCAAGTGTTGGTACCACATTTGGTCTGTGCTTAGTCATTATATATTGTATGTATAATGCTTTTTAACTTTATCTCTGTGCTGCTTAGTTTTGTCAACCAGACACAAACTAGAGTTATTCAGAAAGATGGAACATCAATAAAGGAATTGCCTCCATTAGGTTGTCCCGTGGGCATGTCTGTGGAGCACTTTCTTAACTGATGACTGATGGGAGAGAGCTTAGTCCACTGTGGGCTGTACTGCTCTTGGCAGGTGCTGCTAGGCTGTAGGAGAAAGCAAACTGAGCAAGCTACAGAGAACAAGCCAGTGAGTAGTTTCTCACTATGGTTCCTGCTTGAGTTACTGCTCTCACTTTCCTCAATGATCAAAGTAACAGGAATATGTAAACCAAATAAACTCTTCCCTCAGTTTGCTTTATTCTGTGTCTTATCCAAGTATCAGAAAACCAAATTAAGATGGCTTCACTGTTTCCACCATCAAGACCTTACCGTTATAGTTTTGTTACTACAAACTGTGGTAACTAAGCTGCCCCTTATTTACATTCTTTTGAGACAGGATCTCACTGGGAAGCTTTGGCTAGTCTAATATTCACCACAAAGATGAAGGTAGCCTCAAACTCAGAGATCTCAGAGTGCTGGCATTAAAGGCCTGTACGACCATGCCAGGCCGTACTTCATACTCCTTGTTATTTGAGCCTTATGATCTATTCTACAAGGTTCTGTAATATTGTACTGCTGGTCTGAATGTTTATTCTGCAGAATTCATGTTGGGAACTTAGTCTCCAGTTATATAAGAGTCTGAGTAGATGGTGAAGCCATGTTTTGGGGCTTCCTGTCCATCAGAACCAAGGGTTAAGCCGCTCACTCACATGTTTCAAGCCCACAGATTTTCTGTATCAAGTAGTCTAATACCTATATATATCTTACAATATATATTACATAAATATATATGTACTTATATACTTTTAATTTTATGTATATGGATGTTCTGGCTGCATGTGTGTATAACACACGTGTTTGGAGGGCAGAGGAAGAATTGTCATATATGACTGTGAGCCACCACGTGGGTTCTGACACCACAACTGGAATCCTCTGGAAGAGCAGCCAGCACTCTTGACCACTGAGCACTTATGAATTACTGAGCATTGGTGTTTTGCTACAGGAACAAAAAAAGTCGAATGCTCTAGTATTTATTAATTTTCCTTTCTCCTCAATTTAGTCTACAAATACTGTTCATCTTAAAACTAATCCAAACTATTCACAAACTTAATACAAGTCTTCAGTTGTTTCTCCTCTGTGATCTGATAAGGTCTCTAGACTAATAGAAA
This sequence comes from Rhynchomys soricoides, assembly GCA_019843965.1. Lineage (NCBI taxonomy): Eukaryota > Metazoa > Chordata > Mammalia > Rodentia > Muridae > Rhynchomys > Rhynchomys soricoides. The sequence goes on along the minus strand of JADRCH010000066.1, from coordinate 498,652 downwards.
ACATACCCAAGTTCTTTAAAAATTCTTGGGACCTCTTCTTCACATTTTGTATCAGGAAGTTCATATGATGGGCACAGAAAGCCATAAAGAAAGGCGAAGATCTTTAGGAAATCTTTAGTAGATGGAGCTTGTAGAGACTTCATTGATACACTATATACATAACCGTTTTCTGTAAGAAACTACAAACATCTTTATGAAGCATTGAAAGTTTTAGACTAGAAAAAATATTGGCTACAAAAACACTCAATTCAGACAATTTAAATTATTGAATACCTCATAGAGTTGTCGAATACACTGCTGAATGAACGCTTTGTCATTAAGGGGTCTTGGGTCCTTGATTTTTTCAGAACTGGAAAATATACCAAGTTGACTATTCCTAGACCCATGTCCACTAGTCCTAGAAGAATATTTTAAAAAGCCTATATTACTTCAAGGCTATACATAACATACACACTGTAACAACATCAGCAGACATCAACCTTTAAGTTTTAAATAGTTAAACACAATTGTATTACGTAAGGCAGAGGGAGAGCATAGTGTGAGGTTACAGGAGTTTGTTTCAGGCAGAGAATGAGGTGGAAACAAAATGTGCTCCGGGGCTAGGGATACAGCTCAGAGTTTTGTTCAGCACACACAGTCCTCCATGCTCAATCCCCAGCACCACAAATGCCAAGCCAAACCAAACTAAATTTCCTTGTGCACCACATTGCCAACACCACTCATCATCCTTGAAGGTATGGTTCCAGTGCACAGGTCTTCTGTGCAAGTCTGTTCAATGACCTAAGCACTCCCATATCTACTGACCCAGAGTCACTCCCTTACCTCTACTTATTTTCCACTATTCCTAATGAAAAAATTGTCTTGGAGTATTAAGAGTTGACATACTCGAAGAACTAAAACATTTGGCTTTTGTAAAAACTCAGTAAATATTAGATTTTGTAAATATGTATCTCTATCCGTCAATTCTTAGAATGGCTCTAAAAGGAGATACTCTAATTATCTCCCTTAAAAAAAAAAAAAGATCTGTTTTTATCTGTGTGCATAGTGCCTGTATAAGTGTATGCTGTGTGTGTGTGCGCGTGTGCACACTTAGAGGGGCATCAGATCTCCTGGGGCTGGAGTTCCAGGTAGTTGGGAGCTGCTCAGTGTGGGTGCTGGGTACTGAATTTGGTCCTTTGGTAGAGCAGCAAGGATTCTTGACCACCAAGCCATCTCCCATTATCTCCACAAGTGCAAAAAGGTGAGGTTGCACCCCAGGTTGTGCAAGTAACAGAGAGTTTCCTGCTATGTCAATCTGTATCAAACTTCCCCACCTCCAGGCCAGACAGCTGCTGATCTAGTGTAGAGAGAGTGCTCAACCAGTATCCAGGGATCACTAACTCAAGTCTAGTTTCACGACAACCCAAGGTGCTATTTGATCTTTTCATTCTCTCCCCAAGAACAGTTTTCTGGAGACTGGATGTTACAAAGGTCTAAATGTAGCAGCATAGATTCTAGCCATCTTCCATTAAGTCAGATAGTAAAGGTATCTGCAAAAGTGGGAGGCATGTTCTGCTTCTCGATGAAATTGTTTTGTACCAGAAATGGTCTAATTCTACTTCATTTACTCTGTGTGTGTGTGTGTGTGTGTGTGTGTGTGTGTGTGTGTGAGAGAGAGAGAGAGAGAGAGAGAGAGAGAGAGAGAGAGAGAGAGAATGGAGGAGGTTCTCTTTTCCTACTATGTGGGAGGGACCCAGAGTTGAAAACAGATTGCTGGACTGGACTTGGAGGTGAGTATCTTTACCTGCTGAGCCATCTTGCTGGCTCATAAATGTTTTCAAACATTAAAAGCATTTTATTTTTTATAACCATATGAGATTATTATGATTTAACATTGAGTTTATATGACATTTTCTGAGTTTAATTTCTAATACAATCAATCCTGTCAGACATAGACCATAAGACAAAAGCTCTCTGAAGTCACTACTAGCCTTCAGAGTGTGAAAGAACTGAAACTCAAATGTTGAACTAGAAGATGGCTCCTCTTTTCCCATGTGATTCTGAGAACTAGGTGAAGAACACAGTAGACCTGACCACCACCTTATAACAACAAAATCTGTGCATCTCTCGCATCACGTAAAGCAGACACCACCCAGAATTCTGACCAACTAACACAGGAAAACTGGATCATAGCTCCTGCATGAAAGCCCCTTTACAACCTATTATTATTATTATTATTATTATTATTATTATTATTATTATTAATCTCTAAGTGAATGAATGAATGTCTATAAGAAGCTGTTCATTCAATATAATTAAAAACCTTATTACCAGCTGGGCAGTGGTGGCCCACGCCTTTAATCCCAGCACTTGGGAGGCAGAGGCAGGAGGATTTCTGAGTTCGAGGCCAGCCTGGTCTACAGAGTGAGTTCCAGGACAGCAGCCAGGGCTATACAGAGAAACCCTGTTTCGAAAAACAAAACAAACAAAACAAAACAAACTTAAAAAAAACCCTTATTACCTTTTTCCAAATATTGAGACTTTTCTTTCAGATGTAGGTTTGTGTGTACTCAGCTTTCCAAAGGTTGATCTCTCTTTGCTTTAAAGAAAAATAGAAAACAATTCTTTAAAATAAGTGTAAAAATACCAGTTTAAATAATTTTTAAAATATGTTAGAGCTAATACTTCTTTCCCACTACCCACACAATTTTTTTGAAAATCACAGAAGTTTTTGGTACCTGTTATTGGGATGAGCTGCAAGATAGTATAATTTTGAAATATTAAAAATTTTAATCTATGTTTTTTATCTTAAAATTTATTCATGTGGGGCTGGAGAGATAGCTCAGCTGTTAAGAACACTGACTACTCTTTCAGAGATCCTGAGTTCACTTCCCAGCAACCACATGGTGGCTCACAACCATCCATAATGGGATGGGATGCCTTCTTCTGGTGTGTCTGAAGACACTGACAGTGTACTCACATACATACAATAAATAAATCTACCTCCCCCCAAATAAAGTAGGTTTAAAAAAAATTATTTATGTATGGATAAAAGTATAAGAAGTACTTAATTATAGGTTGACAGCTTTGTTTGAATTTTTTCTTTAAAAGCCTACTTTTAAAATTTTGAGATAGGGTCTTAGTCTGTATTCCAGGATGTCCTAGGACTCACTATGTAGTTTGGGTTAGCCTCAGACTCAAGTTTTTTCTCTCAGTGCCATACCAGGTATAGTTATTTAAGTCATACTTTCTAAACTATGAAAAAAATGGCAATGGTGGCATTTTTTGCATTTAATACAGTTCAACACTCAAAATCCTTTTTGGTGTAAGCAATGAACAATGGTTAAAAAAAAAAAAAAGTGCTTCAAGTATCCAGAAGGAAAATACGTAAATAGTTCAAATTTCTAAAAGTAGTGGAGCCATATACTATATCAACCCAAGTGATTTTAAGATTGGCCTATTAAGCAGCTAGCTTATATGCAGACTTTATAAAATATGGGTACACAGTGGGTAGACACAGCCTCCTGTTAACTGGAAGATAAATCTCAGAGTGAAAGACTGACGTTTACCATAAGAACTTCTTTGGTTGGTTGTTCTGTGAAACTATACAAGCTGGGGAGCTTACTATAGAGCCACGCTGGCCTTGAACTCACATTGAGACATCTTCTTCCTTGAGCCTTTTGAATACTAGAATTGTAGATGTATATGACCACACTGAGCTATGCAACAAGTTCATTTGGACACCCTCCCCCAAACTTGAGGAAATAACTTTATAGCTTATCACCAAAATAAAATCTGCTTTGACTTTATTACTACCTTTAGTAGTTGGAAACATCTTAATAAACTATGAGTTATGCCACAGTACCTGCTTAAAAGGTTAATTCCAAAGGAAAAAGAGGAAAGCAAACATTGCCAATCATTTACGCCTAGTAAAGAATCTGACTTTGGGAATTGGAGAGACAATGAGCTAAAACCTAGCATCACGTCCACTTTTTGATTTCACTGGCCCCCAATCCAGTACTGCTACGAAGAGACAGAATTCACCAAGATGTCACTTACGCTTTTGCACTCACCATTTCTTACTCTAGACAGTAACCAAGAACCACAGGGAGGCACTTACGTTTGAGGGGTATGAAGGCCTGGTTTATTGAGGTCCAGGGACCTTAACTCCTGCATAGAAAGGCGGCCAGCACCACAGGTGGAAACTGAACTGCGCTTCATGCTTGTAACCTAGTTCAGGATTTCAATATTAGAAAAATGTTTCAGATGCAAGCAGTTCAATCTACAACAGTTAATATCTTCATCCTCTAGTAGAGTGGCAACTAAGTTTGTTTCTTTATGACAACCTTTTCCTTGTATGCTATATTTATTTATTTGTTCATGTATACTGAAGTTCTCACCAAGAACACCTATGCAGCTTCAAGTATTAAATACACTTAAACACTAGACATGTACAACACAAGAATGAACAATGTATGGTTTCTGTATCACACAGCAATTCATGATCACAAAATTTCTGTATCTCTGGTTCCTTTACTCCTCCCTTAAAATGTTTCCTTTGATTTCAAAAAAAGTGTAGCTTCTTGGGGGTTTTTCTTTTGCCCCCTTTGCTTGCAAATAACTGCATAGTGTTTCTTTTGCCCACTTTAGCCGGTTTTGACTCCCGAGTGAAGGACATAGAGACCTGGTATTTTTATTAACAAGCTGCTGGCACTAAGCTGAGCAGGTTCTGAGCTATTCTAATTCTCTATGGCTGCCTACTGCCCAGATACATGGTCCTTTACCTGCAGTCTGAGTCTTGCCTTAGGTCACCCTGGTCCATGCATGTGTTCTTATGGCTGCTCCCTTCCTGACATCTCTGGCCCATCCATGTGGCCTCTTCACAACTACTTCTCTGGTCTCTTTAGGACCCCCGATTGGAATCAGAATCCTGCTCAATTCTCTTCCCCTGCCCAGCTAATTGGCTGATCAGCTCTTAATCAATTTTTACATAACACTGAGACCAGAGATGCTTGACCTAGTCAATCTCCGGACTGCAACCAGATTTCTGGGCATAAAAATAGGCGTCTAACTACACAGTGCACAAAACCATCCCTCATCATTTACAACACCTTGTTTTCGATTAACCCACTGTTTCTCAGCTAATACTACTGTCTTTCTGGTTCCAATCCCCCTTTCAACAAAGATAAACAATCCAGTCCACAACTCGAAGTACAGGCTGCTCCCACTTTCAAAACAAGTATCAAAATTATGTCTATGTCGGATCCTGTCTCCATCTCTGTAGCATCAGACACTATGCACTCAGCCTTTTCAAGGTCCTTCCCTAGCTTTCATAGATGGTTAGACAGATCGCAGTTTGTTGTTGTTTTGTTTTGAGCTGGGGATGGAGAGCCAGACCCTTCAGCAAGCTAGGCTGTGCCCTGAGCCACATCCCTCCTTGTTTTGGCGGCTTACTTTCCACTTAATTTTACCCTCATGATTTCACTGTTTTCCAGACTTTGTCCTTATACGGCTTTTAAGATGCAGCATTAGGACGGGAACACAGCACACCAATCAGCTCCTCTTTGTCAGTCCCCACCTGTTAGCACGCCCTTCTCCTGCTACAAACGTTGCGCGCAGAGCCCGGCAGATCCCACCCAAGCTCCCTCACAAGTTCTCTTTAGCGCCGCGGAGCATTTTAACACATACAAAGTAGATCCCACCACCGTAGTTACCTCTCTCTCGGCTTCTCAACGAGACCCAGAGCCCAGCTTTCAGTAGACTGCACGACTGTACAAGAAAACTGCCGCCAAAACAAGAGCTTTCAGCTCGGTCAACCGGGGCGGTTTGAATTTTAAAATTTCCGCCGGCGCTGACATTTGGACGACTACGGTGGCGAGTACGCATGCGCGCTCCCTCAGTGCCCGCCCTCGTCGCCGGAAGTGTGCGCGTCGGCGCCGCAGCGCACTCCGGGTACCTCGCGGGTCGTCGGGGGCGTCCGTGTCTCCAGGGGAGTCTCTTCCCGTCGTGGGAAGCTGGCGTCGAGGACGAGTAACGCCGTCGGGGCGGAGCGGCCGGAGCCTTCCTGGAGTCGAGTTCCGTACAGCAATATGGCTGCGCCCTGGAACTAGGGAAGCTAGGGTTTGTCTCCGAAAGGATGGCGGCCAGGACCAGTTTTAGATGAGTGCTTTTTCCATGGGGCGAGCCCAGGAGGCGGCGTGTGGTTTCCCGACGGTAGGAGTGCGGTGGCGAAAGAGTCTGAAGGATATTTATCATCAGGCTGCCCCAAGTGCTGTGGATTACCGCCGCCCAGAGTCGGAACTACAAGCAGGCGTTGCCAGTTCCCGGACGGTGGTGGCGGGTCCCTGAACTAAAGTTTTGATTCCTGGATCTTGGAGCTATTTATTGTGCTATTAGCTAGTTTTGGGCTAAGCAGTCTTTTGAGTTTGAGGTTCCCTAGCGGTCACAGTGTCTCTCCTCAGTTCAGGTCTCGACGGGGGGGACCAAAAATCGCAGGTATCAAGAAGATCCCCATCACCAAATAGCAGTCAGCAGGTATATTAAACCGGTGTTATATTTCAGACTCTGTGAGCAGCAGTTCATGGAGATTATACTTCTCCAAACTAATGGCAACAGAACATAAAAACGATCGTTTTGGTCGGGCGTAGTGGTACACGCCTTTAATTTCCACGCTCCAGAGGCCTGGGTGGGGGGATCTCTGAGTTCGAGGCCAGCCTGGTTTACATAGTGAGTTCTGGGCCGACTAGAGCAGCATATTAAGACACTATCTCAAAACAAAAACCAAAAAACCCCAAACAATCCCCCTCCCCCAAATCTAACAAAGAGCGCGCGTGCGCGCGCGCGCACACACACACACACACACACACACACACTCCTAAAAACCAAAAAGATAACTTGGAGGCTCAGTGAAATCAAGTAACTTAGCTTGAATGCAGGGTACACCATTAATCCCAGTACTTGAAGCAGAAACGGTCCGTCCCCGAGAGTCTGTTGAATTTGAGGCCAGTCTGATCTACCTGGCATGCTCCAGGGCCACCGAATGAGACCCTGTCTTTAAAAAACAAAAACTAGTCTACGGTCAATTGCATAAGAATTTTGACTATAAATGCTATTAGGTGTGCCTGTAATTTATTTCTTATTCGGCGCTTTCTTAAGATTTCCACTACATTATAATAAAGCTATATCCAGAAATGCAAAACATATTTTAAATGAAGATAAAGAAGTTCTGGAAAACCTAGTTGCTGGAATGTGGCGCAAACAGAGTATAAATCTTGAAGTTCTGACCTAGCAAACTAGTTAAGTTGTGTGCTTCTGATGTATTATTCATACTGCACTTGGTTTGGCCTGAGCAGTCTTTTTATCTTTCTGCTCCTCCACTGATATCGATTAGGTAGGGCCTGCCTACCCATTCAGAGTAATGGCATGACTTCCTGTGGCAAAAGCATTTTGAAAACATAACTTGAAATTCTGTGGCCCTCTCTAAATAGGTTTATAGCATTTAGAAAGGGTGAATTCTTGTAGGTAATTGCTATCCTTTGACTTGACAGGACACTTAACCTTTTAACGATTTAGTGACTTCAATACTTGGACGATGTGGACTAGTGCCTTGATTCAAGGCCCAAAACAGGACCAAAGAGGACACCAGAAGAAAGGAGGATCAAACTAAAAAGCATCTTTGGCTAAGTTGGCTGAAAACTTTGAATGGCCAATTCTGAAATTAAAAGACACTTAAAGGATTGCATTTTTCCTTAGAGGTGTTATGTACACACCTTGTATGTTTAAATATAAAACCTACTTGTGTGTACAAAGTACATCATCGAGATACAGGACATTAAGAACTTAATTATAACATTGGGTATCAAACCCAGGACCCCCACACTGAGCTATATTCCCAGCCTTAGTTCTGATTTTTGATTATCAGATTTTATTTTATTTATTTTTTGAGAGAATGTCTGTGGTGCATCATTTGCCATCTGGGTGGTTACTGGATCATCTTTCTTTCATTAACCAAGTAAACTATCAACTTCACCAGCGTCAAGAGCCTTTGTGTAGTAAAAACAAGCCCACTTCTTCTGTCTACGTGGATTCTCTTCAGCTGGATCCTATGTCTCCTTTTGGACCTCCTGCTACCAGCTTTGCTCCTGACTCCACTCTTGTGTCAGGCAACGAGGATGGAGAAAGTTGTGAAGTGATCACCCAAAAATACGTTTTCCGATCTGAGCTATTTAATGTCACCAAACCTTACATAACTCCGGCTGTTCACAAAGAAGGCCAACAAAGTAACAAAAGGGAAAATCTAGTGACCGGTGATAAACAAGAGGTCTCCGTTTCTGTTGGCAAGGTAGGAAGTTTTAAGCGTCTTTTTCTTTTTTCTTTTTACATGAAACAAAAATGTCATTAAGTATCTCAAACATCTTCCCATCTTCTAAGTATAAAAAAAAAAAGTTAATAATGCAGAAGGTATTAGCATATGCAAGAGCAATTGTGGGTTGCCCTCCAGCTCATTGTGTGACTGAGGATGACAAGCTTCTTATTCTTCAGTCTCCACTTCCCCAGTGCTGGGTTCTGAGCAAGTGCTGTCACCTACCTTTAGTTATTGGCCCAGCAGGTAAAGGTGCCTGCTGCTGAGCCTCGAGGTCTGAGTTTGATCACAAGGGCCTGCCCACTTGGTGGAAGGAGAGAACTGCCTCCCAGAAGTTACCCTCTAACCTCCACCTGGGTGTCATGGCTATGCACCCCTCCCCACAACACACAATGAATGGATGGATGGATGGATGGATGGATGGATGAATGTATTATAAATGCTGTGAGAAAACCTGAAAGAAAGCAAGAGTCTGGTGACCTTAGATTCTTCAAAATCATGAAATTGTTCTTGGGATGTGCTTTTGTATATCCCTTTCAGGTATAGCAGATAAAAGTGAATTTATTCATCACAGCTGGATTTTGTTACTTGCTTAAATGCCTTTATGGAAAAACATGTTTTTACCACACCCTGCTTGTCAGCCTCATTTGGCTTGCCTTTGTGATTGTACCTGTTACTCACGTGACTCTTCTTAACCCTCAGAATATAAATTGTCTGATACTCTGATAAGCTGATAGAGTTGGCTATCGAATGAGCCTTTAATCTGCCTCATCTGTGGGCTTCACTCTCCCAGGTCTCACTGCCAGCAGGAGTGGTAAACAGTACTGAATGTTTTTACACCTGTTTTTGCTTTAAAATTTTCTATGAAAAATTTCTGATTATTCAGTGGGTTTTAGGGAATTTTAAAGGCCTGTCTTTAAAAAAAAGTTTTAGAGAAGGGTATTTTTGAAGTTTTCTAATGATTAAAAAAAGGAAAGCTACCATGGAATATGCATATCTATAAGGTACTTGTGTTTGGGTGTATACTTTGGAGTAGTTTTCCAAAAGTTTGAGTCTGATAGAGTGGTACACAGTCATATTTCCAGCACTGGGGAGGTGGAAGCAGGAGGATCAGGAGCACGAGGTCACCCTTGGCTGCACAGTGAGTTCATGATTAGCTTGAGCTATATGAGGTCCTCTCCCCCAAAATAAGACATCTCCCCAACAACCTCCCCCTCCCCCAATTTAGACATTTGAGCATACTACACAGGATTAAATAGTGCGAGTAGGGTTTTTCCTTCTACCATGTTGACCATTGGCCCTGGGGATTGAACTGAGGTTGTCAGGCTCAGCAGCAAGCACCTTCAGTGCATACTTTAATCTTTTGGGTGTGTTTCATGAATCCAGAGGTGATTGTACAAACTCCATTTAGATATTGTCTTGTTAGGGATAAGAATGAATGATTGTTCATTTAGCAAATGTGCGAGCTCTTTCCATCTATTTTTATTCATAATGATGAAACTAGATAAGCACAGAGCCTGTATCTATTGTACCTTATAATTGGTTAAAAAGTTAAGGAAGCATACTGTACTGGCTGGTTTTGTGTCAACTTGACACAAGCTGCAGTTATCACAGAGAAAGGAGTTTCAGTTGAGAAAACGCCTCCATGAGATACAGCGGTAAGGCATTTTCTCAATTAGTGATCGAGGGGGAGGGCCCCTTATGAGTGGTACCATCTGTGGGCTGGTAGTCTTGGGTTCTATAAGAAATCAGGCTGAGCAAGCCAGGAGAAGCAAGCAAGCCAGTAAGTTACATCCCTCCATGGCCTCTGCCTCAGCTCCTGCTTCCTGACCTGGTTCGGTTCCAGTCCTGACTTCCTTTTGTGATGAACAGCAGCACGGAAGTGTAAGCTCAATAAGCCCTTTCCTCCCCAACTTACTTCCTGATCATGATGTTTGCACAGGAATAGAAATCCTGACTAAGACACATACTAAGAATTAGAGGAAGGAAGTTACTAGTAGTAACCTCTTCCACTGTTGGAGGTACCTGAAACGCAGTCAGAAATGCATGTTTTTCTTTTGGACATGTTTTTCCTTTTAAACAAGTATGTATTGATTCATCTACATGTGAAGCACAGAAAAGAAAGCCTCAGATGTATCACTGTCACTTATTCAGACCACCAAGCATTTGACTTTAGCATGGATAAGAGGGTAGGTTTTTTGTTTGTTTGTTTATGAGACGTCTAACTGTAGTTCAGGCTGTCTTGGACTCACTGTGTAGACCAGTCTGTTTTAAACTCATGGCTCTGCCTCTGCAGTGCTGTGATGATAGATGCATACCACCATACCTGACAAACTTCCGGTTTTAATGTGGAAGATACAGATCAGCATATGTAATTAATGCTATCATAATGAAATGTATCATTTCTGATATGCTAATGAAGTTACAATAATTAGCCTAATCTCACATCTTTTTATGTAATTTGCCAACAAGTATTTTAGCCTGTTGAGATTTTGATACTCTGTTAATAGTAAGTCAGCAATGAAAAGAGGTTACAGCTCTATGTTCCTGCTGTCATGCTCTGTTGTGTGGTGTAGTCAGGTGCAAGATATGCTAGTAAAACTGGTTTGTTCCATTTATTTAGTGTGTGTATAGATGCACTTGTGCAGTGGTGTGCATCTGGAGGCCAGAGGACAGTTTTCAGGAGCCAGCTTTGTTCTGGCACAATGGTGGGTTTGGTGACAAGTGTCATCTTGCCAGCCCTCTAAATACCTTTTAAATATGTTAAAATTGGCATTTTTTTTTCCTGAGGCGGTTTTGCTATGTTGCTAAGGTTAGTTTTGAACTTGACCCTTCTACCTCCTAGCTGCTGGGATTATAGCTGTACTTGGGATGTCTGTCTCTCTCTCTGTCTCTCCCTCTCCCTCTCCCTCTCCCTGCCTCCCCCCACACCCCCTCTTTTTGTCCAGGGTCCAGGTAGCCCAGGCTGTTCTGAAATCCACTGTGTAGCAGAGGATGACCTTGGACTCCTACCCTTCCTGTCCCTACCTTTCATTTCTTGGTATTGCAGACTTGAGATGTCATACTTGGTTTGAAGATCCTTCCTTCTTTCTTTTTTTCTTTCTCTTTTTTTCTAGTTATTTGATTTAATGTGTGTAAGTGTTTTGTCTGTATGAACCTCTGTGCATTGTATATATGTCTAGTGCCTGCAGAAGCCAGAAGAGGGCATCAGATCCACTGCAACTGGAATTGTAGTCATGAGCCACCAAAACTAATGGGCCCTGGAAACTAAACCTGGATCTTTTGCAAGAGCAGCGCACTGGTCCTTTGCTACAGCCCTAGATTTTCTTTGATAGCTTGTAGATTGTTTGTGTTCAGAAGAAAGTTGAGAGTAATTATGTCATATGCATATAAACTGTTAGGTAACTATGTCAACTGCTTATGAAGACCCACAGTTCTTATTCCATGGGCATTAGTACCTTTTGCATTGATTTTTGATCTCAATGGAACTTCTTACCTTTAAAAAATAAATACAATATTAAAAATGTAACACAAAAAATAAAATCTAGCAGGTTTCAAAATGTCAGCTTTGTGATAGACTACAACATTATTTTTTTCTCTTCACCCTCTCTTTAGAAGCGTAAACGATGCATTGCTTTCAATCAAGGTGAATTGGACGCCATGAAGTATCATACAAAGGTAGGATGAAAATATCGATTATGCAGAAAGATTTGTGTGAAGTAGCATAAAAAAAGGACCAAAATAATAAGACAGTATCTTAGAAATGAAGTATTTGTTTTAGTCAGAGTTAGAATTTGATAGTGGTTTATTGTTTCTTCTTTGTCATGAACATTTTAAGCCAGTTTTTATTAACACTACACATGCTTCTATCAGCTCAGGTGGTCGACAGCCTTGACCTTGTGTTGTTGGTTGAGTTCATGGAGGATGTTTCACTGTTCTCACTGTCTCATGCTTCCCTTCATGTGTTGACTTTAGTTCAACAACCAACAGCTGAGCGTAGACTGTTATCTGACTGAATATTTGTATATATGACATGAAAACAGAGGGTTATTTGGGGGTAAGAAGGGGACCAGTGCCGGGAGAGTGGAATGAAGCTATTTTATACATGAAGTCAGCAGGGTAATGTGCTTTTGCAGAGTCAGACCTGCTAAAAATTGCATAGACTGAATTAGAACTTTTAAAAAGTCTGCACAATCTGTATTTTCAGTATTGGAAATGATGTGAGGATGAAATATATAACATGGGGAATTATGAAAAGAATGCTGACAATTTACGGTAGGAAAAATATCCCTGAAAATAACAAGAAAACTTTTAAAATATTAAACACCAGAGTAAATAAATATACTATAGCAACAGAGGACAGCTCCGTAGAGGTAGTCTACAGAGGGCCAGCTGCCATGATCATGTTTTGATGCCTTGTACCATGACGAGTTGTTGATTTTTTTATTATTTTAGTTAGCCTAGAAAACAATAGGGCTTATCATGACATTTGTATCTTATCATGACATTTGTATCATTGTACTTTGCTCATATGCCACCCCCTACCCTTCACCTTTTTAACCCTTCTTGCTAGTCCCCTCTTCCCTTCAAGTTGTCCCCTTCTTCATTCATGATGCGCACGCACACACACACACACACACACACACACACACACACGGAGTTAAATAACAATATGCATATATTTCATCAAATCTACACTCTGTATAAGAGAAAACATGCATTATTTTGTTCCCCTTTCCACAGTTTTCTTCTCTTGGTTTGAACATTTGGTAGATATATTCAGATTGCCAATTTAGAAGTCTTGAAATAGTTAGATTATATATTGAATTCATTCCTCACCACAGAAACTAAATTAGTGCTTTTTATAACTGCCCCTAACAGTATATAAAAGTTCCAATTTTTTTTCACCAAAGCATTTTGTTTTGTTTTGTAATTGCAGCAGTGCATAGTTTCCAGTTTTTTCACCAAAACATTCAATTTTGTTTTGAAATTGCCATCCTGATGGGTATGAATGCGATCTTGTGATTCTGTGTCTTGACATTTTATATTTTTTTACTTCCATTGTGAGAAAAATGTTTTCTAATCTCTCCTGTGATTTCATCTTTGACCTGCATGAATTATTGAGAAGAGAACTATTTCATTTGCATTTGAGGTTGATCTTAGTATCATTTTGTTCTTGATTTCCAACTTTGGTCCTTTGGGGCATAAAAATAAATTCTAGTTCTTTAAAGTTTATTGAGCCTTGGTTCATTGCCCGGCATATGAATTATCTTGGAGGTTGTACCCTGTGGGGTTAAAAAGCATAAATGCTCAGTAACTGCTGGACACAGGGCTCCTATGTGCAGGATTGAGAACCTTGGTATGTGTGCAGTTTTTGCGTTGTTAATTGTGTTTTTGTGTTAGTTGTTCTACCCTTACTGGTAGTGTGGCAGGATATTTGATCACACTGTGAACCCTGAGATTGTGGTGTTCACTGGAAAACCTGTTTCTAGTTGTGGTGTGGCTCAGCCCCAGCACACACTTTTAATCCAAGAGCTTTCTATTTATTGTTATCAGGATTAAATAAAGTCAACCATAGGTCAAGAGGTGGAACAAGCGAATAGTTGAAAGTGAGCATAGGAAAATACCATAGAGAGTAAGAGAAAGTCAAAAGGATGGATAGAGAGACACACAGGAAATAGAAGGAAGGGCCATTCACGTAGAAGTTAGGTGTTGGTTCTACCTCTCAGTCCCATGTGCCCAGAAATAAGACTCAGACTCCAAATATATTTACATATAACTTTGCCATATAGCTAGGCTCTTCTTAGACTAGAATCATAACTTAAGATAACCCATTTATTTTAATCTACATTATGTCATGTGGCTGGTTACCTGTGCTCAGGTACCATGAGTTTGTCTCCTCACATCTTCCCAGGCAGATCTCCTGCCTGGCTCTATCCCAGAATTCTTTCTCCTCCTAGATGTCTCACTGGTAGGTTTTAAAAGATGTGTTGAGAATAGTGTGTATGGTTAGTATTTCTCCCATACTGAAAGGTGTGAGATGTGGTTCCCAGTACTCCTGTGAAGGCTGGGAAGTGAACAAAGTAGTCAACCATGATGTTTCTTTCATAGATGGTGGCAGAAGATATGGAATGTCTGGGCCAGGACAAAGAACTCTGTGGTTATGCTTTATGTTCACAGGTGCCATTTGTACCACACATCCTACAAGAATGCTGTGAGACTTTGCTATGCAGAGCATATGTGGTGGTTATTTTTCTCATCACCACATCCAGATATCTGACAGAAACAACCTGAGCAAGGAAAGTACATTTTTTGGCTCAAGTTTCAGCAATTCATATTACTGATTGTCACACTACTTGATAGTGAGTTTATGTGGTGTGCTTCATTCTGTAGACTTCAAAAGTATGCTCTTAGTAGTCTTACAGTTTTATTATAGTATAAAATCACTCTACACTTAATAAAAGTGGATTTGAATATATTAAGATATTCAAAGTACATTAGAAATTTAATTATTTGAAAAATACTTTAAATCTAAATAAAATTAAATTTTATTTTTTGTATATGTATATTTTATCTGCATGCATGTCTGTATACTATGTGTGCCTGGAGCCTTTGGAGGACAGAGAGATCTACTGAAACTGGATTGACAGGTAGTTGTGAGTGACTGTGTGGGAGCTGGGAATTGAACCCAGATTCTCTTTAATAGCAGCCAGTGCTCTTAACTACTGAGCTATCTCTCCAGCCCTTGCAAAATGATTTCAAAACCAATATCATTTTAATGTTCTTCAAACATTTTTTTTTTTTTTTTTTAAACAGATCAGAGAGCTGATTTTGGATGGATCTTCACAGTTAATTCAAGAAGGTCTCAGAAGTGGTTTCCTTTACCCACTTGTTGAGAAACAGGATGGAAGTAGTAGATGCATCAGTTTACCACCTGATGCCTGCAATTTGTCAGAGTTATGTGAGATGGCAAAGCATTTGCCTTCCTTGAATGAAATGGAGCTTCAAACGCTACAGTTGATGGGCGATGATATGTGTGTCATAGACCTGGATTTATCCTCACAGATCATTGAAAACAACTCTAGCTTTTCCAAAATGATTACTTTAATGGGACAGAAATACCTGCTGCCACCAAAAAGCAGCTTTCTTTTGTCTGACATTTCTTGTATGCAGCCACTTCTTAACTGTAAGTAGTTTATGTGTTTTAGATAATTTTTCTGTTGTCTCATAAGTTAGAGTATGAACTTTGAATGTAAGTTCAGTTTTAAAATGATGACTTTTGCTCTGTTGATTTTCTTTGAGACAGAGTCTTGTTAAGTAGCCCAGGCTGACATCAAACTTGCTGTTCATCCCAGGATGGCTTTGGTATTTCAATTTTGCCTTAACTTTCTAGGTGCTAGGGCGACAGGTTCAGAACTCAGAGGTTCAGAGTTACAGTGTCTTTGAAAAAATCCCATAAACTCTTTAGTTGTATTCCATTGTGTTTGTTTATAATGAAAGTCCTTTCTTGGGCTGGGTCTGTGGCTCAGCTAAGCCTGCCCAAGGCCCCAGGTTCAAAAATAAAGTACTGTGCTTTTGAATTGTATTAATTTCTTATTATCATTGTGTATGTCTATGATGTGTGTAGAGGTCAGGGGACTGTTCTGTGGAGTCTCTTTGCTCTTTCTACCCTTATGTGGGTTCTGGAGATCCATCCCAGATTAGCACGTTTGGTAGCCTTTACCTGCAAACCATCACGCTGTCCCTCTTTAAACTTTTTTTGTCTTAGCAATATTTTTATTTGTGTGTGTGTGTGTGTGTGTGTGTATACGTGCTTTAATTTGGAGAATATGTTTAGTTTTTGTTTTTGAAGAATTCAGTGTATTCAGACCAGAGCTTTGTGGGATGTCCTCAGTCTCTATGTTTAGCTCTTTGATTCATCACATACAGAGGGTGTTTCTGAAATTGTGCTTTTGATTTCAGGTAGTAAGACATTTGATGTAATTGTGATCGATCCACCATGGGAGAACAAATCAGTTAAAAGAAGTAACAGGTATGTGGAATCACTTACCTGTCAGATTGTATTCTAGAACTGCAGTTCCTTGTACATTCTGGTTTAGTACCCTTTAAACTGATATCTGTTACCTGCTGCTACTAACATGCTCCCATCAAAAGGTTAGTTTCCTTAATTCTAGGTATTTGAACTGGAGGTGATACATGTGTCCCTCTATATTAGTTATCCGTAACTAACAGTGTCTGCAGTTGTCCCTGAGGCCTGAATCATTCAAGGCTGACTCAGTACCACCAAGGCTTCCCTTTGCTTTCGTCCTTGTCACATTTTGAAACTTAGATATGTGCCATACTTGTAGTTTATAACAATGTGCTGGCAGTGAGTTCATCTAGTCCAACCTCTGTTTGTATTTTTAGTTTATGTCACCTTGTAGGATGAGCTTGGCTAGGTACTAGGATGGTATTTACGTTTAGTAACAGCTTTATAACTTGAGGACACTTTCCCTCCTACTTCTTTTTTGTTGTTGTCTTTTTTATTTTGTTTTTCGAGACAGGGTTTCTCTGTATAGCCCAGGCTGTCCTGGAACTCACTCTGTAGACCAGGGTGGCCTCAAACTCAGAAACCCGCCTGCCTCTTCCTCCCAAGTGCTGGGATTAAAGGCGTGCACCACCACTGCCTGGCTCCCTCCTACTTCTAATGAATGCTTCCGGTTACATTTCTCCTCAGCTTTCAGTTTACCAGACATAATAACCCTGTTTGTTGTAAAGGTAGACTGAAGTTCTTCTTCAGGAGTTATCTTTTGCTTACTTAGGAATATGCTTATAATGTGTGTGATTGTTTTCTTTTTAAGTTGTAAAAGTTGTGCGAAGAATTCATGTATCTATTCTGAGTGTATATATCTCTTTGTATCTGTATATGTCTATATATTTTTATGAAATATATTGACTTGAAATATAGACTGAAATATAAAAACTTGAAATAAGAGAAAGTTGTGAATCGCCATATGGGAGCTGGGAATTGAACCCACATCCTCTGGAAGGATCTTAGGAGAGCTCTAAGCCCCTTAGCCATCTCGCCAACCCCCAAATAAGAGAAAGTTACTCTTAAAATTTTGATGTCTATCTTTAAAAGGCAGAGGTGCTATAGACAACTCACATTAATGTGAAGCTCCTATGGACACATTAGTGTCACCTGTGAGTTTTTTCAGAGTTCACCAGTTGTGGTAGAAACCCTTTATAGCACACAAAACCATGATCATGTTTTGTGTTGAGATGTACACCTTCAGGATCCAGTGGTTCCTCTGTGACTCATAAATGCACTGTAATAACAGGTAGTAAGTTCTGTGAAACTTTCTGTCAGATTGTTGAGTCTGAGGTGATTTTAGAGATGAATAATTAGTTTTAAAAGTGGGCTCAGCCGGGCAGTGGTGGCGCACACCTTTAATCCCAGCACTTGGGAGGCAGAGGCAGGTGGATTTCTGAGTTCCAGGTCAGCCTGGTCTACAGAGTGAGTTCCAGGACAGCCAGGGCTACACAGAGAAACCCTGTCTTGAAAAACAAACAAACAAACAAACCAACCAACCAACCAACAACAACAAAACCGAAAGTGGGCTCAGTTGTGAAAACTGTGCCTTCAAACCTTATGGTTCTGCTAACTATGGCAGTACATTTCAATTTTCTTGGACACTTACCAGGTATAAAGTTGCTATTCCCTGTGATGAATCTATCCTTAAAAATTCGAGATACCAAAGGGTCGTGAACGTTTCCTTAGCTCCAAACAGTCTAGCAAAGTCCTTAAGCAAAGATAAGGAATCTGAAGCCATTGAAAACATGTCAGTACAGAGCTTTGACCTAACACTTTTCCTACTGTGACAGAATAGTCTCTGAAATTCTTAACGGTGAGGAAGGGATAGCTGCTCTGCTGGGAATGTGATGGTGGATGGCAGGAGCCTGGGGGCACACATTCTGGGCTTTTCCACCTGTTTATCTGCTTAATAAGAAAGGTTTGTCAGCCATTCCTGACCCCTTTAATGCAGTGTTTCCTACATCAGAAACCAGATGCCTGAGCCTGCCCACTGGAGACTTTTTTTTTTCTTTTTTTCTGAGTTGAGTAGAGTTGTATAAGGTTCTTTGGAGTTGATTGAGGAATTAAACAAAGTGGAGGAAATGGGAAGACTTAAGTCCATGCATCCCTAGCCTAGTTACTGATGGGAGGAAATTGACAAAATCCTCAATAGAAGTAGTTTACAGAAAGAAAGGTATGGTTTTGGCTCATGCTTTTAGAAATGTCAGTGCATCATATTAGGAGAGGCTGGCACGTCTTTTCACAGCTTTAGGAGCATGTAGCAGTAGACAGGAAATAAAGAGCACTAAGTTGGGACCCTGCCGTGGGCTTAGCCTTCCAAGATGGGAGACAGTCTAGGTTTAAACAATACTTGGGCCTGCAAGATAGCTGACTGGCAAAACACAATCACCACCAAGCCTGATGACATGACTGTAGTTGCTGAAATTCACATGATGGAAGCAAACTGACTCCCTCAAATTCTTCTCTGACCTCCCTACAATAGGCGCACACCTACACCAATGAACAAGGAAACAGATTATTTTAAAAAGCCTGATACACCCTCTCTTCTCCCTCCTTTCTCCATCTCTTTCATTTCCCTTGTCTTCTTTTTAAATTGTATAATCCAAGAATGCTTACAGGTTGATAATGAACTACCAGAGGAGTTAAAGTTGCAGAAGCAAGGGAGTGATTGACATTCCAGCATGTTGGAATATAGACATTGGAAGATAGAGTTGGAAGGATAAACTTCAGTAGACAATGCCGTATACATTTCCCCGTAGAGAAGACGTGCTGATGAAATAGATAAAATATATAAAGAGGGGGGAGATAGTTTGGTGGGTGAAGAGACTTTTTAACTAAAGTCTGAGATAACTTCATCTGCCAAGGCATGGGCAAAAGACCTGAAAAGTGGTGAGGATTTTGCAGTATTTAACTATGGGTAAATAAAAGAATCCATGATTGTTTTGAGACCTTGAGAATAGATTCAAAGTTTCTTTTGCTCTGTGTTTTCCTTCACTTCATTTATCTGCATGAAGAAGTTGAATTCCATTGTGGTATTGGTATGTGTGGGTATACTTCAGTGATAGAGTGTGTGCTTTGTATGCACAGGGCCCTGGGCTCAGTCCTTATTGTCTATGTACATGCACACATCACATGCATGATGATAAGACCTAGCTTGTGTTAGTGGAATGGGTGCTGGAGGGAAAGTGTGGTGTTTGTATAGGTGGATTAACAGTCGTGTGTACACTATATGGGTTGTGCTTTGAAGTTGCTCAGGATAGTGTCAGAGCTTTCCTTTTTGAGGTAGAGGGCTATCAGAGATGCAGCACACTGAATGTTGAGAGTGAGGACAAAGTGTGTTCAGTGAGGAAGGTTTGGGGCTAGTGTGGCTGGACAACGTACCTCTTAAAGAGAAGGGGAGGTTTTGCCAAAGTTGAAAGAGTCTAGAAGCAATAATGGGACAGTAGAATACAGCGTGTCATCTCCTGTTGCATGGAGAATGTTGGAGAAGTTGTATTTGTTTGGATATTTATAGATCAAGTTATGTGGTTTAGCCAAGCAAGTTTCCTTTATATTGTTAATGGCCAGGAGGTTTAAGACAATGGCCTATAAAATAAGACAAAGCATGAAGACTTGAGAGAGCCCAGTGGAACTTATTGAATAGGAAGATAGGAGCACATGGTAGACAGGGCCTTGAAACTGTAAAGGGAAGGTTAGGTTGTGTGAGGTGATAGGTGACCTAGGGGTCAGCAGTGTGTGCAAGACATGAGGCTTACACACTTGAGGCTTACACACTTGAGGCTTACAGTGGGACAGGTCTCCTTGCTGAAGTCAGCCTGCTCTTGCATCCCTGGCCTCACAGCCAGTGCTTCTTTGTGTCAAGTGATGTCATCATTTGCTTATTGGGACATCAGTTTCAAGCTCACTCTGATGGGGCTCCTGTGAAACACAGGATGACGAAATCCAGACAGTGTTTGCTTAGTTATGAATGAGAGAAAAGGCATATCAGATGTGGTAAAATTACTGAAATGCAAATCATATGAAATTAAAAAACAAAAACATACAGCCTGGCAATTTAAAACTAGTAAGACAAAAGTTAGTACATGTGTAAGTGCCAGTGAGTCCACCAGGTGTCAGTGTGACTCCATATTTAGCCTCATGTGAACGGTTCCCAGACCTTTGTATTTGTGGGGTCTTTTCCCTGCTTACATTTCTTTCTTGGGGTGAATTTTCTTACATTTTTTTTTTGTTGTTTATTTTTAGGTACAGTAGTTTATCACCACAGCAGATAAAGCAAATGCCTGTCCCTAAGCTGGCTGCTGCTGACTGTCTTGTTGTTACTTGGGTGACCAACAGGCAGAAGCATCTGTGTTTTGTGAAGGAGGACCTATATCCTTCGTGGTCTGTGGAAGTCGTGGCAGAGTGGTACTGGGTAAAAGTGAGTTCAGAAGTTCCCCCGTCTGTTAGCTCAGTGTCACTCTCCTCTCATGGGAAGATGCTGGCTGTTCTCAGTGTGTCCACAGGACTGTTGTCCTCCTTAGGCTCTGATGTATCTGAACATCCGTCTTCCTGCTCTCAAGGTGTCTCTGTAGTGGGGTCCCAAACTGCAGCCTGTTCTTCTTTTAAACAAAATCTTAACCGTTCAATTTTATCAATGAAGACTTGGGATCCAGATGCTGTGGTAAAAGCCTGCTAGCTCAGAGACAGAGAAAGCGCCCAGCTGACGGTTCCTCCTCAGTAAACATCCCACAAGAAATCCCCTCTCACACCATCTCAAAAAACCTCTAACTGAATGGCCCTCCCTTCTGCTTCCTGTGTGTCTCTCCGTCCTCCTGACTCCCTCTTACTCTCTATGGTTTTTTCTTTATAATCCTATGTTCACTTCCTGTCAACTGGTTGCTTGATCTGCCTCTTGACTTATGGTTGACTTTATTTCATTCTGTTTACAGTATTCAAGCAGAAAGCTCTTGGATTAAAGGAAACAGTTTGTTTTTTTTTTTTTCCCCAGTAAATAACACAATCTTGGAGTTCACAGTGTGATCTGAATATCCTGCAACACTGGGCTTGGGAAATCAGGGAGAGATCAGAATAAAGTTACAAAAAGCTCTAGTTTATTTAAGAAAAATTTGTGTGCCCACACGTGTGCTCCCCCACCCGTGTCCCTCTTGAGACAGGGTCCCCTTTAATCCACACTGTCTTAAACTTGCTGTGTGGTAAGGATGACCGAGAACCTATGTAACCATGGTTAGCTATCTTCTAGGCTCCCAGTCTCTGTTTTATTTTATTTTGGAGATAGGATCCTGCTGAGCTGCCAAGCTAGAATTTATAGCACCAAGAGCCAGCTTCTGCACCAGGTCCTTTCTACCTCATTACTTACCCCACACTCTTCCTTGACTAAACTGTGACTCTGACATTCTGCCATCTTACTGTGGAAGGCTTTATTTTTTGACTACTGGGTCATATGGCTGGTAATCAGTAAATGTTATTGGAGTGAATTAATGACTGAATTAACGATGGCCTGGTTTCCAGGAACAAGTAACCATAAAAAGTGGAGATTGTTTATGTGCAAGATGACAATACATTTAAAGTATCCATGCAATGTGAGTGTTCAAACACGCCTTACAGCTACGTTGTCCAGTACGGTAGCTGCTGTGACATGTAGCTCTCCAGCACTTGACTTGTGCCCTTCAGATAGAGAGGTACTGTTGAGTGTTAAATATGTGCTGACCCACTACAGAGGAAAGAAAGTCATACTTCATGATACCTTTTCAAACTGATTGTATGTGGAAATTCTGTTTCAAACATGCTAGATTAAATGCAATTAAAGTAAATTACCTTGCATTCTATTTTTTTCATTTCTTTCTAAGGTTACTACTAGAGAATTTAAAATTGTATGTGTGGTTTGCATTTGTGGCTCATACAATATTTTTATTGGACAATGCTAGCCTGCAGGTTTAATAACTTCTCTTTTTGCTGAAAACTGTATAATGATTTTAAAAAAATAATGACTTTTCTTCCTTTCAGATCACAAATTCAGGAGAGTTTGTGTTCCCATTGGATTCTCCACACAAAAAGCCTTATGAATGTCTTGTGCTGGGGAGAGTTAAAGAAAAAACCGCTTTAGCATTAAGGTAAGAAAAATGATTTTTCACAATTATATAAATATAGGCTTTTAAAATTAATACAGTGATCACTGATTTTCCTTAATTTTTATACTTTTGAAATCTGAATATGGCCTAGAGCTGAAAAGTGTTTTATATAATAAATAAAAATTTATATTACCTTTTGTTTTTATCAAGGATATAGTAGTTTATATGAAAAATGACATTCTAAAAATGTTTGAATTTTTAAATTGATTTTGCTCATCAATTCTATTCTTAAATTTATTAGTAGAATTAATCACTGTTTGAAAGATGAAAAAAAAAGTCAATGCAACCGTAGCATATAATTAAAAATTATCCTTGGTTGTAATAGTTGGTTATTTTGTTGTGTTTTAATTAGGAACTCAGATGTAAGAGTACCTGCCGTTCCAGATCAGAAGTTGATTGTCAGTGTGCCCTGTGTTCTTCACTCACACAAGCCGCCTCTTGCCGGTATGTTTCTGTGAAACAGAACTGTTAGAATTTGCAAATATTCAAAGAAGGATTGAATTTAGTATTTGAATGTTCTGTAGGCTTATGAATTGGATGTTTGTTTTAACATTCTGAAATGTAGAAAATTCACAGCAGATTTTATGAAATAGAGCACAGGTTAGTTTATATCATCTCAGGTTTTCGTGACTGTCTGTGTCCCTCCAGGTGTGGCCTTGACAGGTGAAAGCTGTTAGGCCTTAGAGGATACAGTTCAATGAGTGGCCTTGTTCTGCCCTCGGGTTTAGGATTTAGAGCCAGAAAATCCCGTGCTTGTTCTAAAACCAGGAACCCAGCGTAATAAAGGAGGTGTCTAGCTAGGATCCTCTGAATGTGGTAATTTATTTCTTCTGAAGGCAGACTACCATTTTGCAACATGGGGAAGGCAGCTGCTGAGGCTGCAGTTACCTCAAGCTGAATGCTCAGGTAACCCTCATTTGGTGTAACTGAGCAGCAGGGATCAGTGGTGAGTGTTGGCCTTGGGCATCGGTTCCCCTGTGTATGAATCTTGGCCTTGCTGCTCTGGCAGGTTATCTAAATTCTTCCCCTACCACCTTCATTCCAAGAGTGAGTAATGATATTAAGTACTACAGAGTGCTAAGGACTGCCTACATTGCTTAGAGTATATTTCAAAGTTAACAAGTGCTCAAGTTTCAGATGCAAGGTTAGTCATGGAAGTCCTTGAGAGTCTGAGTTTGATATTCAAGGTTATTTTTTAGATGACTTCTTCAGGAAAATATTTTATTAATTTGATCATTACTACTTAAAAAGGAAGGCAAACACAAAACAAACAAAACCACAATACAATAAGAGAACTTCTATAAGCTGCCACTCAAAAGAACTATGATCCGCTTCTCCTTTTTACTTTTGCAGGATATAATTCATGAGCTAGGAAAAGAAAACATAAGAAAGTAAACTTAGGGGAGCTGGGGTGATGGCTCCATGGTGCTTCAAGTCATTCATGTTCATGTAAAAAGCATGGCATGGCTATGTGTGCTGGTAAGCCCCTCATTAGGAGCAGAGACAGGCACTTCATTGAGAGCTCACTGGCCAGCCAGTCTAGCCAAATGGTGTGCTTCTAGTTCAATGAAAGACCTTGTCTGAACGGGGTATGGCAGAGAGCCATGAAGGAGGATACCTGCTCTGACCTTGGCCAGCACACTATGGTATTTACATGCTCTGTGCTTGTACTAGACTGTAGAGCACAGGTACGCATGTAGACACATCACAAACAAAGTGAAGTAGACGCGCACAAACAAAAGAAAGTATTCTCAGGATTTCTGTTACCTTGGATAACTTTACAAAGGAGTCCTTACAGTACTTTAACTTGAGAATACCGTATGTGTTTGAGCATTCTTTGGTCTAGAAGTATCCTCTGAAACCTCACCATTGGGGCTGCGTAAATGCTACTAATGCATTAGTCTGTGACCTGGGTGAAAGTGACTTTACTGCTCCTTGAGAAAAAAAAATCAACATCATTTATATTTTAAGGAAATCTAATTTATATACTTGAATTTTGTTTATCATTTTGTATGTACCAAAGCTTAATTTATAAGCCTTGTCTTAGGGTTTAGTTTGCTGTAAAAGATTTGCAAAATATCTAATGCCTCAAGCCTTTTATTCTGAAATTTTAATC
Organism: Rhynchomys soricoides; assembly: GCA_019843965.1. Lineage (NCBI taxonomy): Eukaryota > Metazoa > Chordata > Mammalia > Rodentia > Muridae > Rhynchomys > Rhynchomys soricoides. The sequence goes on along the minus strand of JADRCH010000066.1, from coordinate 473,993 downwards.
TATTTGTCACTTCATTTAAAATAGAATAAAAATATGTTTAAAGATTTCTCTTAAGAGAAAAGGTTTAGTCTTGCTCTGAGTAGTTTATAAAGTGCAGTTTGGCTGTACTGACAGTAGAGAGCAGCACAAACACATTTTAGAATCAAAAACCGTAACAACCCAAAGTTGTATTTGTGGGGAAAATCTGAACGACTCAATATAGTTATCTTCAGGCTTTGGTTCTGTAGTAATATACAAGTATTTGTAGTCCTTCTTGTTTTTGAGTTAATGTAAATGTAGTGTATGTCTTTTAGCTTAGGCAGGTACAAGTAAAAGCTATTAGAAAGGAACTCAAGGATTCCTGTGGTGCTTTTTTTTTTTTTTTTTTTTTTCCATAAAAGATGGCCTGAACATTAATTTAATTTTCCCGTAGTTCATCTGATCATGGAAAAGAAATTCCATACAACCAGCTTCTTAGACTAATAAAGACTACAGTTTAGGGAAAATCACAGATAAACCCCCAAATACCTCTTCTCCACCTGTGGTGCGTTTTACAGTAAAATCAAAACCTAGATGTTTGCATGATACAAAGTTTGTACATAGTACTTAGAATTTTTTCTGTGAATTTTATTGAACTGTTTATGTATACTCAAAACATGAACTGTTCTCTTTTTATATAAAACCTCAAGATATATTTTTAAATTAAATTATGAGTTTTTAAAAATATAAATATAAAATGTAAGTATAAATTTTTTAATTTTAAAATAATTTTATATGTATAGGCGTTTTGTTTATCTGTTTATCTGTATACCGTATATGTCCCAGATGCCTTCAGAGGCCAGAAGAGGGCATTGGATCCCCTGAACTAGAGTTACAGATGGTTGTGAACCACCATGTGGGTGCCAGGAATCAAATCCTGCTCCTTTGTAAGAGCAAGTGTTTGTTTTGTTTTTATTGAAAACATTCCTTTCTCATACAATACATCTGGATCACAGTGTCACCTACCTGTCCCCCTCCTCCCAGTTTCCCTCCCCTCCCCTCCAGATCCCGTCTTCCTCCATTTCTTGTCAAAAAAGAACAGGTCTCAAAGAGACAACAGCCAAACATGACAAAATAAAATACCTTAAGGTTAAGCAACATCTATTACATCAAAGTTGGACGTGGAAATCCAACAGGAGAAGAGTCCTAAGAGTAGGCAAGAGTCAGAGACCCACTTGCTCACACAGTTGAAGCAAGTGTTCATAACCGTTGAGCCATCTCTTCAGCCTCATCATTAAGAGAACATCTTTGTGCCAAAAGACTGAGGAAATGAAGTAAAATCTTACATTACTATTTCTTTGACCATATTAATGTCTAGAAATTAAAAGGGAGATTTCAGGTTTTGTCCTTTAGGTCTCTAGGAGAATCTTTCTGTTTCAAGTTGTCCAGTGTTTAATTCCATACTTATATAAATAGAATCTTGTATGTCAACATTGAAACTTGTCAAAGCCTAAATTTGAGTTAGTTCAATTCCAGGTAATAGCACCTTTTATTTTCTCTTTGATTGGGTAGCATTTGCAGGGCCCTGGGCTGGATCCTTACTTCCCAAGGGAAAAAGAAAACCTGCAGAAGCCTGCCTGTCATTTTTAGAATCTGATAGGCTTCTAAGACCAGCCTAACATAGCAACTATGAACTGTGTTAAAGTACTTTCTTCCTGGAACTATTTTTATATCCAGTTTCTGTTATGTGGTTAGAACATGATCAGGGTTACAGTGATTTCCTTGTTTGTGCTATAAGTGAACGGGCTTTTAAAACAAGTTGCTATGGTCTTCCTTTCTCTCAGGCAGTGTGGACCAAAGTTATATAATCTTTTCTCCAACAAAAGATGGTTTTTCAGTGTAGTAGTTATGAATGTCTAGATAAGAACTCCTTAGTTGAATGGCATGGTGGAATTTAGGCAAAGAGCTACAGTGTGAAAGCAAGGGAGAGCCTTAGTACTTGCAGGTTACAGCTGCGGGGCTGTCCTTGGTGCGTTCCAATCCTCGTGTCTGTGTATAGTCCTTTGCTTAATTCTTTACTAACGTATGTGCTAAAACTAAACTTATAGATAGCTTATCTTCTGTTTTAAAGCAGGTTGTCCCCATATTGTTGTTTGTTTTATTAAAAAATAAAGTAAGTGAGTTCTCAGGAGATGTGTGAGTGTTAGAAAACTGGAGAGTCAGTACGTGGGCGTTGCAGCCCTCGCTTCTCATCTGCAAACGAAAAGCAGTAAGTCAGAGCCAGTGCAGGTTCAATGGTGCTGCTCCCGAGCCTGCAGATGCAGGAATAGCAGAGCAGCCATGACAGGTTTGACTCTTAATTTGCTCTCTATTTTAAAAACTGAAATATCCACCTCTTCTACTCTTCCCTGCTTTTTAGAAGCAAATCTGTTTCTATCTTAATATTGGTTTTTTTTTTTTTTTGACAGAAGTTCTGAAAGACTATATCAAGCCAGGTGGCCAGTGCTTGGAATTGTTTGCTCGAAATTTACAGCCAGGTTGGATGAGTTGGGGCAACGAAGTCCTCAAGTTTCAGCATATGGATTATTTCGTCACTCTGGAGTCCGGACTCTGACTGTAAAAGTTGTACTGTCTTTACCCTACCTCCTTCTGTCAAACTCATTTCCCTTTGTACCAGTCAGTGTGCTTAGACATATGAACTTGTATACCATTCAGTGTACCCAGAAATGTACATTTTATACCAATCAGTGTGCTTAGAAATGTACATACATCTTCCACAGCCCTTTGCAGTGAGTCTCTTCCTTCCTTCCCTGATCTCTGGCAAACAGTGGTCTGTTTTCTCACGTTAGTGTTTCCTGTTTAGAAATTCCTGGATGTGGAGTCGTGTGGTACAGAAACCCTTGAGTCTGGCTTCTCCCACTAAGCACTCAGGAAAACCGCGACACTGTTATAAACCGCTCCCCGCTTACTTAGGAGATGGTTAGGCTGAAAGTACCTGGGCAAGCTGGCTTCGCCTCCTCGCTGATTCTGGCACACATTAATTCACACATTAATTTTGAGGTTTGTTCATCTTTTGAGGGTGTAAGGCTAGCATCTTTTATTATTCCTTTAAGCTGCCAACTGCATACCAGGCTGGTTGGATTATTAAGTATATTCCTTTAAGCTTTCTATGGAATTTTTCTGTCTAAATGTTTTTTTTTTTTTTTTCATTTGTTTCCATGCACCAGATATCCTGACCTGCACCTGACTTTCTGCCTGAAAACCAAGGCCACACCTAGCTTGCGACTGGCTTAGTTGTTGCCCTTGCTCTGACCTCACTGTGGGCTCTACCTACTGTGTCCATCCCAGTTCTCAAACTCGTCCTTCCTAGGATCCCAAGTCTCCCTGTTGAAGCTCCCCACTCTGGAGACAGTTCATCTTTCGGGACAGACTCTCACTATGTAGCCCAGGTTGCCCTTCAGCTTTAATCTTCCCACCTTGGGTCCCAGGTGTGCATCACCATACCGGGCACTAGACGTAAACCCTGAAAGGATTTTTAGTTTCAAGAACACATGAGGTTAAGGCTTATCTACTGATATGATTCAGAAGATTATAACTGTTTCAAAGGGCCATTCTGTGTTTTTTCTTCCTTCTTTAAATTTTTAAAAAAAGTATTATTTCTATGTATTTGGGTGTTTTGCTTGTATGTACTAGGAATGTGCCTAATGCCTGCAGATCAAAAGAATCATTGGATCCCCTGGAGTTACAGATGGTCGTGAGCCACCATGTCCTTCAGAAGAGCAATCAGTGCTCTAAACTGCCGAGCCACCCTCAGCCCTGGGCCTCACATTCTTCCATGTCCCCTCACTTTCCTTTCATGCACCATCGACTTGTTGTAGGCTCGGGGGTTTCCCACTTGCACCCCTGTTCCTGAAATTACTCTGAGACTTAATTATTTGCGAATAAATGCCTAGGCCATAAGTTTTGGCTCATTCTCCAACTAACTTGTAACTTATGTATTAATCTGTTTATTCTAGTCTGTGTCTGCCACACGGTTGGTTACCTCTCCTCGGTTTCATATGTCCATCTCCTCTGAGTCCTGCTCTTGACTCTTTCCCAGAATCCTTTCTTTCTCTGCCGGATGTTCCACCTTCTATTTCCTGCTTCAGCTAATAGGCCATCAGGTTCTTATTGACAGGTGGTGCTTCCACACAGTACATAAGAGATTCTGTCTACATCTTGTCACATCCTGGGAAGTGCCAAGGCACTGTGTGCATAGTTCCCAGTTTGCCAGTCATCTTGCTTTATCCTCACTGCATGCTTGTGAAGATAGCTAAACTGAGGGAGCAGGTCCTCAGGATAACTGGTGTGGCTGGAGGTTAAGAATTGAATCCTATTTGGGTTCCTTACTGAAGGTACTTTATGTTGTACCATTGGCTAATGGACCTGAGATGCTTATTCATTTTCATGTTTACAAAAGTTTATGCCTATGAGTGTCTTGTTTGCATGTATGTATGTGTGCTACATGTGTGCCTTGTGCCAGCAAAGGTCAGAGGAAGATGTTGGATCCCCTAGAACTGGAGTTACAGGTGGTTGTGAGCCACCACATGTGTGCTGGGAATTTGAACAGCAAGTACTCTTAACCATAGAGCTGCCTCTCTATCCCTGAACCTGAGATCTTAACAACAGTCGTATTAGCTCCTACTCAAAGGGCTCAGTGTGTGTGTGTGTGTGTGTGTGTGTGTGTGTGTGTGTGTGAATGTTTTTTACATTATCATAGAAACATACCCCTTTAGTGTACTGTAGCATCAGTTTTCCCAAGTCCCTAACACAGTGCTTCTTGTTAGAGATTTTATAAGTGATTGATAGCCTGAGAGAAGTTTAAGATCTAATGGGCTGGTAATTCTTTTGACTAAGCCATTAACGTTACTATGACCTCATGTTTATCTTCTCGGTCACATTTTAAGGAAATGCTACAAAACACTGAGTACAGGTAGTTAAAAGGGGGAGATTCCACAACACAAGGATGCTACAGATAACTCATGTTGTCTCTTGTCTGTGTTTGGATGTATGGACCAACCCAAAACTCCACAGAGTCTTCATTACCAGTTCCATTACTAGTCTGCTTGAGTTTGATAACGTCGGAACTGTCATGGTGTTGAACCACACAGCCAGCCTTTTCTGCATAAATATTCTTAGAGCTAATCTAGATCTCCCAGTTCCTGATAACTTGAGTGGAATCTACAGATTCTTCCCCCAAGATCAATACAAATCATTGGACCAGGTAAGAACAGAAGGACTTGTAGGAGTGGAGAATAGGAGCATCATTGTCTACTGGTCTCAGGCCTAAGTATCGAGCATTGACAGCAGGCCACCCTACAGTGACGGCTCAGGCAAGCGAATGGTGGGTGGCAGTATGGGAATTGCTTTATTCAGTGTCATTAAAGACAATATAGCATCCAGGTCTTTTGACATTTAGCACAGGCTGGTCTTGAACTTGCTATGTAATCAAGACTGGTACCCAATAAACCTGGCCTAAAAATCATTTTCACTAGAGAAACAGACTAACTTGTGCAACACAGTATACAGATACCAGCACCAACTCAAATATATAATCTAAAAGGCAAAGCCCCTCAGGTTCTGTGCATCCTGAGTTTAGACTTCAGAGGTGGCTGAGGTCTTTGGTCCTATCCTTTTCTGTGTAACACTTGCAAAGTTGCTTCATGAGAATTCCCATGCACTGTTTTCCGTGGGTCTGCAGGGCTTCATTCTGTCCATGCCCCACATTGTTTAGTTGTAAGTTTCTCACTTTTCTATAGTTTTACATTAGCCTGAGAGATACTTGAAGTGGCATCTTGAAGAACTAGAATTTCTTGATATTCTTAGCTGCTAAGAGACTCACTAATGGTAACGTTGCACCACAATGAATGAGGTTTATAATCTGTTCAGCTGTTCTACCACTTACATAGTTACACACAACTCCTATAGCTCATGTGTGTTTTAAAGTTTAACTTAGAAGAGCAATGAACGATAGGGCTGATCCATGATTTACAGCTTTCAGATCTGGTCCTGGTGGCCAGTCACAGTGCAGATTTCTTCTGAATGCTAGTTGCCAGGTTAGATAGTAGTCGGGGAACGACATCAACTGTTCCTCTATCTTTCCGAGACATTCATGTTTTAGTAACACTGTTTCCTATATCTCTGAAAGGCACCACTGTCGGTTTTGTAGCTCCTAGGTTCTGGAGTAGACAAGACCCAGCTCTCTCTCTGCGTGCATTTGGCCGATCTGTCGGATAGGAAGTAGCTGAGCTGCTACCTGCTAGTGCTTCTGTGTTGTATGTATATTGAGGGCCAGGTGTGGTTGTGCATCCTCCCTTTCTTCCCGCAGGGTGCCCAGGCACTACCTGAATGGATGGGGTCTGCAGGATCCCCGTCCAGCTAGGAGTGAGTGCCCGCCTTCTCCAAGGATTTTAGTGTTGCAGCTTTTTAAGGCAACACTTAATGAAACTGCTCTCTTAGATGATCTTCAATGAAACAGCTGGTGTGCATGTGCTTTATTTGGGGAGACTGAGGGTTATCTATGAACCTTGGAGTGTGGGAAGGAGTTTTCATGGTGAATGTAAGATCATTGGCAGAAGGTTAACTATACTGTAAATGCCTCATTTGTATAGAGAGGCATTCTAGGATTCCCAGGTTCTTGCTGGGCGGGTGGTTTTTTATTGGGAAAGAGGAAGTTGAACTTACAGGTTTGTCAAGGACTATGTGACATTCATCAGATAGAAGACTGGGGGTCTGGCTCCCCAAATCAGGAAGAGAAGAGGAAGCCCTGCTAAGAAAAGGGCATGCCAGAGACCTGGGATGGGGGAATCTCCAGGAATCTATGAGGGTGACCCTATCTGAGACACCTAGGAGCCTGAAGTGGCCACCTCCTGTGGCCAGGCAGGACTCCCAATGGAGGGATACAGACATGAACTCCCCTACAAAACATTTGACCCAAAATTTGCACTGGCTACTAGAAGTGCAGGGACAAAGGTAGAACAGAGACTGAGGGAATGGCCAACCAATGACTGGCCCATCCCATAGCTAAGAACCAGTCCCCTGACACTATTAATGATTCTCTGTTATGGTTGCAGACAGGAGCCTAGCATATCTAACTGTCCTCTGAGAGGTTCCACCCAGCAGCTAACTGAAGGAGAAACAGAAACCTGCACTTGAAAGCCAAATCTCAAAAAACTGACCTAGTATGCACAGCTTACACACAGCTTGTTCACTGATATGAGCATGTGCTGGGAAAGCACCTCTTTCTATTACTATCTTGGTCGTTCTGATGTGCATGCAGATTCAAGCCAAATAGCACTACAGTCAGTTCTGGGATCATAATGTCGTAATGTGTGTTCATTTTTAGATTTGTTTTGGAGGTGTGTGTATATGAGAGTAGGTACTTTTGGAAGCCAAAAGAGACCCTCAGATCCCCTGGAAGTGGAATTACAAAGAGTTGTGAGTTTCTCTATGTGTGTGCATGTGCTCTGCAAGAGCAGCACATGCTTTTAACTGCTGAGCCATCTCACCAACCCTGTGATGGTTATTTTTGACAGTATACTTCATTGATTGAAAGTGTCTTAAGAGAGTCACAAACCACATCTGGTGTGCCTGAGAATGTTCTCAGGGAGTATTAACCCAGGGAGGAAACTCCCACTGCATTTGGAAGGCTCCATCTGGTTTGCTAGGGTCCAGGAGAAATAACAGGAGAAAGAGGAAAAAGTCAGCTATCATGACTGTGCTTTTGTTCTCTGGCTGTCAGGTAAACTGCACCGCTTTGCCAGGCCCTCCCCACCCCACTGTAATGGACTAAACTGAAAACCGAGCCAAACTGAACTTTCCTCCCCTTTAAGTTGTTTATGTCAGGTGTGCTGTCTGTCACAGGGATGAAGAAGCTAAAATGGTTTCCTAGTACTCTCAGCGGTTTGCAGCTTACCCTCCCAGTTGTTACTCATGACTGACAGCAGCAGCAACAGAACACAGGTGCACTTTTCCTGCTATGGAGAAGTAGTAGCATCAGGAAATGCTGTTTCTCCTCTTCAGCATCTGTCTCCTCTGACTCTCCCAGCACCAGTTTGCGTCGATGTACCTGGTACTGGCTCACTTCTGGATGGTATTCTCATCCAGAGTCTGTTAAGATTTCCACTTGGTGTGCACTGCTGCAAAACCAGGAGAAAGCTGAGCTCACACCAGAGGGGGAACTGTCAGGCCACAGCTGAGCTGCTTTTGGAACCCTTCAGTGTGGCTCAGATAATTTCTCTTTCTCCTTGTTAGATTCTGTGAGGTAGGACCACCACTTTTCAGTAGCTTCTCATACCAATGCATGGAAGCCCAATCTGCCAAAGTGTGCTTTGGACTGAGGTTGATTTTAAGCTGTAGGCTGAGTATCAGAAATAAGAAAAAAATCCCTGCCTTGACCTCATTTGTTAAAAAGCAGGATGCGAGTTTATAAAGATGACTGTCCCTTCTCTTTAAGGAAAGACTGAGGGCTGAAGTTCATCACAAACCTGAGGGTATTGTCTGTCCTTATCAGCCTGGGGACAACACCCCAGAAAGGCACCTACCTTTCTATCACCAGCACTGGCTTCTCCACATCTCATAGGGTAAGAGATTCAGATCCTTTTCCTTTGTTTTAGCTCTTCTCTGGTGTATTATTCTTTGTTGAAGATATTGTTCTAAACCAAACTGCTAAGCCACTTGTGGGAATTTCTTATTCCCTGGGTAACTCCTATGTGGGTTTGAAATACACATGTTAATAAGCTTCTGTTTGTTTTTCTCTTGTTAATCTGTCTTTTATTACAGAAGCCCCAGCCAAGAATTTCTACAGATAGAGGGAATATTTTCCCTTCCCTCATACCACATTGAAACTGCCAATATATAATGACTGAATGAGCAGACTCTTACGTTAATATGTCCTTGGACTTAACTGAATAGACATGACTTGTGTAAGAAATTAGCAGACTGTCGCATACTGCAGCATCGTCAAACCTGGAGCTGTGGAGTGGGGCAGGAGCTTAGGGATCACTAAGAGTGGAAATGAAGGGGCACCTTGATTAAATTTCAGTTTATTTCCTAACTCAGGCTAGTAGTTGTAATGTTGTTAAGAGACAATAGGCAGCTAGAACTTGCTGTTTCAGAAGAGTCACAAAGACACAAAAAAAAAATTAGATATAATGAATGCACATGATTTTGTCAATTTCATAAAATGATATTAAATTTACTGATGAATTAAAGACCTGTTTTTATACATTACTCATTTAAAATAAATTACAGTATTTAAAATGTGTAGTTTTTGAGTTTAAATTTATGTGTATTTACATGAAGTCACCATTTTATAAGAGATAATAAACAACTTAATTTAGTTATATAATACTCATCACAACCTGAATTTTCTCATGGACCTTTATAACCCATCTTCCCTAACTACCCCCGCTCCAGCCTTAGACCAGAGATCTGTATTACTGGATATTTGATTATTGTACATAGAAAAAGTGATTGCTAGCAAAATATAAAAAAATCTAAAAGCTTAAATAGATGTCAGATGTAGTTAGGTGGAGTCATGAGTGCCGGGGCTCTGCCATGTTCAGAAGACCTCATTTGAACAGCGCTTCCTACCCACCAGCTCTGACATTCTTTCCATGACTCCTGTGGTGTTCCCTGAGTCTTGGTGGTGGGGAGCTTAGTTTATATGTCCATTCAGAGCTGTGAGTATGGGTGTATTACCCTCAGCTCTTTGGCCAGTTTCACACTGCTTCATTGATGGCTGCCTCCTGCAAAAAGATACGTCTCTGTCCAGTGTTGAGAGCAGCCCTGGTCTATAGCTATAAATACAAATATTTAGAAGGCAGTTTGACAGCATAACCATGTGTGATGGCTAGTCTTGGTTTCCAACCTGGCATATCAGGGAAGAGGGAGCCTGTATTGAAATGCCTTTATTACATTGGCCTGTGGGCATGTCTGTGGGCATTGTCTTGATGAATGATTAATGTGGGAAGGCCCTGTTGAATATGGGTAGTCATTCTTGGGCAGGTGGTCCTTATTTGTGTTAAGAGAGCTAACTGAGCAAGACAGAAGGAGCCAGTAATTAGTGTTTTTCTGTGATCTCTGCTTCAATTCCTGCCTCCAGGTACTTCTGCTTTGATGGACTGTAATCTTTAAGACAAATAATGCAATACTTCTCTTCAAGTTGTTTTTGGTTACAGAAAGCAAACTAGAACACCATTTAACAAAATGACAACAGTAGGTTCTATTCCTAGGGCCTATGATCTCCCCGTACAAGAGCTTTTGACTGGGATTACAGTGCCAGGCATGAAGTTTCTTTTTGTGAGCAGGTATCAGATCCAATCGGAATGAAGTTGGTTATCCTGCACACTTTATTTTTTTGAGATAGGGCTTCTCTGTGTAGCCCTGGCAGTCCTGGAATTCTCTCTGTAAACCAGGCTGGCCTCAGACTCAGAGGCCTCTGTCTCTGCCTCCCAAGTACTGAGATTAAAGGTGTGCACCGCCCGTGCCCAGCTCCCATAACAGTTTTACACCGGGGGGGGGAACACCTTCCCTTGCAAGTCAGTATTGCAGTGTGTATGAATGCATTTCTTTTCTTACTTATGCACCTTTTTAGTACCATGGATGCTAGCTAGCAGACATTTCCTTGTCATCTTGGATTGATTTCTTTATGTCCTGCAGCCAGAGTGTGGTATGTCTTCAGCAACAGGGACTTATGACATAGTTACAGTAGGTATCTAAGGGTAATGGCAACAGGCTGTGTTGCTTTGGAGACTTCTAGGATCTCTCTGACCCATAACTCATATGAAGGCATCCCACACTGCAACCTTCACTCAATAACCCCTTTATCCCAGGAATCCCACTTGAGCTCTATTCTGTTTAAAGTTGCATCTTGAAATTAGCTTACTCGCTGGTCATTTCCACAAGGCGTTTCATACATACTTAGCTTTGGTTAGCTCACCTCCCACCACTTCCTTTTTCCAGCCCCTGAACCTCATCCCTGCTGCTTAATCTTAATCCTTTAACCGTCCCCTCCCCTAGTATTCCCTCCTAATTTTTAAAATACGCATTGTGAGGCAGTAGGCTTCCGTAGCTTTTATATCTCCTTACTTAGGGACAATCCCTTCTTTCATCATCTGTATCTACCGTATTCCCGTGCCCCTCCTTGTTTAAGCTTTCCCATCAGTATTCCACTATACTACTTTTGTTTTACCTATAATTTACTATTTCCCCTCCTTTAACAATATTTCCCCTCAAAAGGCCAATTTCTTTATTATTATTAATTACTACTACTACTGCTACTACTACTATTAAATTATTTACATTCCAAATGTTGCCCCCTTTCCAGTCCCCCCTCCTAGAGTTCCTCACCCCATCCCCTATTCTCTTAGCTTCTGAGAGGGTGCTCCTTCCCATCTCACCCCCAAACCCCCAGAGCATCCCCCTGGGGCATCAAGCTTTTACAGGATTAGGCACATCCTCTCCTACTGAGGCCACACAAGGGAGTCCTCTGCTACATATGTGCCAGAGGGCCACAGACCAGCCTATGTATGCTCTTTGGTTGGTGGCTTAGTCTCTGGGAGCTCCCAGGGGACTGGGTTAGATGATATTGTTGGTCTTCCAATGGGATTACCATCCCCTTCAGTTCCTTCCATCCTTCCCCTAATTCTTCCATAGGGGTCCCCAACCTCAGTCGAGGCTGTAAGTATCTGAGTCTGTCTCAGTCAGCTGCTAGTAGAGCCTCTCAGAGGACAGCCGTGCTAGGCTCCTATCTGCAAACACAACATGGCACCAGTAATAGTGTCAGTAAAAGGCCCATTTCTACTTTCCTGGTTTCCCTTGTGCTCCAAGTTAAACACGAAACAAACAATTTTGAGCTGGGATCCACATACGAGAGATAACATACAGCATCAGTATTTGCCTTTCTGGGCCTGAGTTACCCCACTCAATTTAATTTTGTCCAGTTCTATCCATTTACCTAAAAATTTTATGATTTATTTAATGATTTTCTTCAGATTTCATGTGAATGGAGAAATAATCCTTTGTGTTCATGTACCATGTTTTTCTCATCCATTCATCTGTCCATGGGCATCAGGTTGTCTCCATTTCCTGTCTCCTATAAATAGAGTGACAGTGAACATGCAAGTATCTCTGTAGTAGTGTGCTGGGTAGTTTTATGTCAACCTGATATAAGCTAGAGTTATCTGGAAGGAGGGAGCCTCAATTAAGAAAATGTCTCCAGATCAGGCTGTAGGCAAGCTTGTAGGGTATTTTCTTAATTAGTGATTGAGCGGAAGGGCCCAGCCCATTGTGGGTAGGCCCATACTTGGTGGCTCTGAGTTCTATAAGAAAGCAGGCTGAACAAGCCATGATGAGTAAGCAAGTAAGCAGTACCCTTCCATGGCTCTGCATCAGCTCCTACCTCCAGGTCCCTGCCCTTGTTACTTTTGATGATGAACAGTGATATGGAACTGTGAGTGAAATAAATCCTTTCCTCCTCAAGCTGCTTTTGGCCATGGTGATCCATTACAGCCATAGTAACTCTAACTAAGACAAGTAGGATACAAAGTCTATTTGCTATGTACTCAGTAGTGTCATGCTATGTACTCAAGCTGGGTCATATTGCATTTCTGTTTCTAGTTTTTGAGACACCTCCAGACTTATTTCCAAAATGGCTGCATCAGTTTACACTTCATCAACAATTTATAAGAGTTTCCTCTTTGTTGAAGATTTTAGAAATTGTATTTATTTACTTATTTATGGTGTGTGTGTGTGTGTGTGTGTGTGTGCGTGCGCCAGACAGTGCATGTAGAGGTCATAGGACAACTTGTCTCCTTCCACCATGTGGGTCCTGGGGATCAGACTCAGGTCATCAGGCTTGGCAGCCCTCACCTTTACACATCTAACCAGATCCTGGTTGACAATTTTTATGTCTTGGTTTGTGAGACACATAAGCTTCTAGTTCTCTATTTCTGCACTCACTGTCTGTTTTTGGTGCTGGGGTACTACTACCTCATACCATGAGTTGAAAAGTGTTCCTTTCGGTTCAGGTTTCTTGAAGAGCACATGTAAAACTGGTGTCTATCAAGCCTTCTAAGTATTTGGTGGAATTTGTTAGGATAATCTGTGCTTGGACAATGAAGTGTTTGGAAGTTCTTAAATGACATATTCAATTTAGCAGTTAAGTGGGTCATTGAGTTTTCTGGTTTTTTTTTTTTGAAACATTTTCATAATTTGTGGTTTAGAAGAAGAGACCTCCCTTCCTCATTTTCCCCTCTCTCCTTTTCTTTGTTTACTGTGCCTGAGATGGGACTCATTCTTTCAAGTGTTAGCCAGTTGATAATAGCACTAATTATTGATAAACCATTTCTTCTGATAACAATAACAACAACAACAACAACAACAAACCAAACTATTGAAAAAGATACCTGAGTCTATTTGTGCTCAGTTCTGTCTCATCGAATTACATTTTTGCCAGTTTCATAGTGTTGACTACTGTAGTTTTGTAGGTCTTAAAATCAGATCAAATTGGTCCACAAACCTGATTCTTTTAAAAACAATATTATTTATTTACCATGTATCTGTATGGATGTGTGTTTACACACATGCCACAGTGGGCATTTGGAGGTCAGAGGCCAACTTTGTTCTCTCCTTCATGGGTTCCAGCAACTGAACTGAGGTTGGCAGGCTTGGTAGCAAGTCTTTACTTGTAAAACCATAACATCTTGCCAGAATCTTCTCCTCCTCTTCCTCCTCTTATTCTTTCTCCTTCCCTTATCCCTCCTCTTCCTTTTCCTCCTAAGACTTTAAACTTTTCATAAGTTCGAATCAGTCTATCAATATGGGGAATGACTGCCAAGGCCCCTTATCCAGGCAGTTACTGTGCAGCTTCCCCCAACCCCTGCCACCTCTATCTCCTGAAGCCACCTGACTCCTGGGCACTGCTAAGTATGCTGACAGCTTGACTAACATTCCTCTCCTCATCCACATGTCCCGTCTTGGGTGCCAATAGACATGCTATGATGATTCTCCTGTCCTATCCCCATCTCTGCCTGCTGTAAATTCTTCCACCTTAGGAAAAGGGTAGAAAGAAAGACAGAAGGAAAACAGAAAGATGGAAAGGGGAATGTGGGAAGAAAAAGAGGCTGAAATTTCTGAAGCCACGTCAAGAAAATGCTGAAGCCTGCCATGGTGGTGCACACATGGAATCCCAGCACATGGAAGGGCATGGTCAAAGAATCGCAAGTTCCAGGGTCAATATGGACTCACTAGGGAGACTGCAAAGGTTTAAAAATGAAAGGTTAAACAAAGAGATTGTCAACCACATCCATGCTGTATGGGTGTGAAATGAGATGATTGCTCATCATATTTGGCAAATGAGAACTTACTGCTCGATTTGGTAGGAGTAATATAAAAGCCTGACAGGAGCAAGTTACAGGCTCGGTGAAGGGGGAGAAGGTGGAGAGGGTAGCCAAATAACTTTTTAATGGAACATTTTGTAAAGAACAGCAGAGAAGTGGGGCTAGAGCTAATGGGTGAATGGATCAGCTGCCCATTACCAGGCAAGCACACGTTTAATGTCCTTTATTATGGGAGCTGTAGCAGGTGCTGTTGTATGCTGTTGAATAACAGTAAGCCACCTTAGTATTTCCAGATTATAGATTTATTTCTTACTTTACATGTTTGTGGCTGTGGCTTAGTAGTTACAGTTCTGGTTCAGATTGCATGTCAAATTCAGTTACCACATGTGTCATTTGATTCTGTGACTCTGGCTGAAGAAATGGTCACTAATGAGATGTGTCTTTCTTGTGGCACAAGGTCATGGCAGAAAGAGACCTGACTGGATCAAGCAAAATCAGTGTTTTCACTCAAACTTGAACTAGGTCATATTTTTACATATACTGTTGGCTAAACAAGCCACATAGCCAAGTTTAATTCCAGTGCAATGGGAAGAATGTTCTGCATGACAAGAGCCATCATGTTACTCTCTTATGAAGAGGGAATGAATTACTGTGAGCAGTGTTTAAATGAACCATAGAATCTATCCATTCCATTTTGTACAAGTACAGTTATACTTCCCACTAAGAAGTCCTTTCTCCACACATCATTGATCCTGGCATGCAGCCTGGCTCTGGCTTGGAATCAGCTCTTGAAACATAATGATAAAAGAAGATTGACCGTGCATAATTTTTTATCAGTGATTTTGAAGAATAATTTATCAGTTTTTAATGTCATTGAAACTGTAAAACTTAATTCAGAATGTTTTAAAAACATTATTCTAGAATGGAGAGGAATATTTGGACCATCTAGATCAACTATTATAGCAGGCCTATGTGTTGAAGGCATATTCCTTAATATGGCAGTGGTTAGGGATTAGGCCCTTGGGAAGTGATTGATTTATGAGGAGTCTTAGTCTTATCAGTGGATAAAGTTATTGATAGGCTCATCATTTATTCCTCCCCTGCCATGATATGAGCATCTTTAACCATTTGCTTTCCACCATGATGCTTGGCCACATCTCAGGCCCAAAGTGATGGGACCAATGGACCATGTACTGAAATCCTTGAAACATGGATACAGAAATCCTTCCTTATTCAAGTTGATTTTCTCAGTTATTTTATTTTCATAGCAATGGAAAGCTGACTAACAATCCACTTTTCTTTATATTACAGATAAGGAAACTTGAAGCCAAATGAGGCAGCCTGACTTGTTCAAATCTCATGGGTAAAGAGTATTAGACTGAGGCCCAGGAAACCCATGTTTGTACTTCTATTATTCCAGAAAAAAGGAACTCAGTCTTCAGTGTAGTTCTCAGGGATATAAACTAGACCACAAGGCTAAACCCAGCATGATGGGGCAAGGTTCGGAGGGCTATAAAGAGGGCTAGATCAGAAGTGATCATTTCATGTGATGGCTTCTGAGATGGTGATCTATACTGGCTGGCTCCCTGTACCACTCTGTGTTTTTTTTAAATTTTAATTTTTATGTATGTGTACACTGTAGCTTTCTTCAGACACACCAGAAGAGGGCATCAGATATCATTACAGATGGCTGTGAGCCACCATGTGGTTGCTGGGAATTGAACTCAGAACCTCTGGAAGAGCAGTCATTCCTTTCTTTCCACTGTCATCTTTCTCCAATGTGACTAGGAAAAAAGGGCCAGTTCTATCTATCCTTTAATTTGGGAAGGAGATCCTTGGAAAACCAATCAGACAATATGGTGGAATCCAGAGGCTGCACAGAATCAAACCCTAGCTTAGGCAAAGAAGCTTTGCTTTTACACACATTCTGCGTTACCCTACCATACTAGGGAGATCTTAGGACTTTAGGGTCAGGACCAGGCTCTTGTTGATAGGGACAGAGCTACATAGTTAAGGGAAGAATTAGGGTCTGAGAGTCTGCCAACTTTTCCATTTAAGAGTAAGAAGTATAATTTACCATTATATCATGCTATATCTTTAAATGGGCTGATAAGCAGGAAGACTTTTGTGTTTGAGCACACAGTGTTCCATGGCCATTTCAGTAAAGGAAAACATGTTTGCTCCCTTGGCATTCATGAAATTTAGTAAGTAAAAGAATATAAAGAGAAGAAGGAGGAGGAAAGCCTTAGGTGATGAGAATGTCAGACATTCCTGTGTACAATGTGTCTCAAGGTTGCTCTATTCTGTGGTGTTCAGTAGCACAGCTGAGCTCATGCAATTTCACCTCCTTCTCACTGGGATCATTAGCCTCTAGCACTGTGCTTCTCACATAATAGGAACTCAGTAGGTCTGTGTTAATGCTACATTGGAGACATTTGATTAAAGTTGAAGGTTAATATAGGGAAGGGGCTGTCTGTGTTGGAGTCAATGGAAACTTTAGTCATCAAGTATACTGTTTTAATGTTGATAAAACTTTGTGGTTTGTCACTTGCCACTATGTGCAGTGTCTGATGTTTCCTCACAATACTGTGATACAGGGATTCTTTCAATCTTTTCACCAGTAAGGTCCAGAGATGCAGGGAGGCTTGTCTTCAGTTCTACCCAGAGTGGCAGTCAGGTCTCAAACCCAGTTCTTTTTCCCCAAATAGAAGAGTTTTCTACAAGAAGTATTCAGAGCTGCTGACAGATTTAAAAAGACAGAAGACTTAGATTTAAAAAGACAGAAGACTTAGAATATCTATCTGCTTTCCTTAGAATAACCATGAACAATGGAAAAGAAAGACTGAAGGCAGGGACAGACAGACAGGACCCAGGATCAATGGACACTCATGGGTTTCTTTTTATTTAAATTAAATACTTAGCATACAAGGTATTAGGTATTATAGTATTTGTAAAGGTTTTCTAGATGAACAGAACTGATAGACTCTGTGTGTCTCTGTGTGTGTCTGTGTGTCTGTATGTATTAAAAGGAGATTTATTAGATTGGCTTATACCATACTCTCTGGATATTCCAACAATGGCTGTCTCACACAGGCTGAGAATCTGGAATTGCTCAGTCCCTGAGACTGGATGTCTGACTAGTCCCAATCTGGTGCTGAAGGCCTGGGGGATTCCTGCAGAGCTGGTCTTCTTCAGTCTATGTTGGAAGCCCAAAGAAGCTAATCTTAAATCTGGCAAAGGAATGCCATAGCATCAGGATAAATGAACTTGCCAGCAAGAGTGAAGGGCAAGCAGAAAAGATCAGCTCCTTCTCTGTCCTTTTATCTGGGTTATCACTAGAAGGTGCCATTCGTATGTAGGGTAGGTGTTCCCGCTTCACATAGTCTGACCAGGAAAGCTCCTCATAGGAGTCCTTGGTGAGTTACATTTTAGTTGGTTGCAGTAAAGTTGACCACTAAGATTAGCTATTGCTAGTCAATTTCTTTTTACTTTTATTTTTGGGTTTGCATAGGTATCTTTTGACTGGTCCTTAGAGAAGCATGTTTCTGCTTGATGCCAAGAAATAGTTCTTTGCAATTTGGGACTGAAGAAGTGACATATATGCTGGTCAGAGTAATGGAAATTTAATCCTTGCCACTCACTGTCATCACTTTTAAATGAAGTATAATTTAGTAGATTCCTCCTCCCCTCATCTTGACTACTTCCTTCTCTTCTTGTATTCTTCCCTCGTCTGCCTTCATGTGACATGTGTCCTTTTGATCCCTCTCCTCAGTATCTCTTTTACCTCTTTGATCTCCTTTCTAGTGTTTTAGGGTTTACCCCAGTCTATACCCTTTTATATATGTGCACATCATAGGCTAGCATCCAAATATGAGAGAGAACTCATGTTTTTTTCTATTTTTGAATTTGGGTCACCTCTTGTCTCATTTGAAGTTCTATTGTGATAAGACAGCAAGACCAAGGCAACATATAGAAGAAAGAGTTAGGGGGGACCGGTTTACAGTATCAGAGGTATATGCCCATGACCATCATGATGGGGAGCATGGCAGCAGGCAGGCAGGGATGATGTTGGAACAGTAGCTGACAGCCTACATTTTGGTGTATAAGCAAGGGATAGAGATTGAGGTAGAGATAGATAGATAGATAGATAGATAGATAGATAGATGGATAGATGGATAGATAGGTAGACAGATAGAGATTATCACTTGGATGTGTCGGCTGTTGAAACCTCAGAGACTACCCTTTGTGATATACCTCCTCCAACAAAGCCATATATCCAAATTCTTTGGAAACAGTACCATCAGCTCTGGACCAAGCATTCAGACATATGAGCCTCCATGGTCCATTCTCATTCAAATAACTACACTCTTTCCCTTATACTTTTCAGAGCCATGCATTTCCCTGATGTTTTTATAATGCCATTTTTTATAGCCATGTTTTAAAAAATCCATGGTGCAGGGGGTAGAGAAGCTGAAACAGGAACTGTACTCATTAGACAGAGCACCTAGCCAAAGCAACAAGCTCCAGGTTAAATAAGAGACCTTTTCTCAAAGGTACAAACTAATGGAGAGCAATTGAAGACATCTCTAGCTTACACACAACACTGTCTCACACATGCACATGCATGAACGCATGCATGAACGCATGCATGTGAACACATGCACGTGAACACACATATAAACCACACACTCATACACATGTGCCTCACACAAAAATTACTGTTTGAGGTGCTGACTTGAGTTTTATGGAGAAAAGACACCAAATGAGACCAGAACAGAATTTTCAAGAACTCCTGAATTTATCCTACACGTATTTTACAATTTTATATCATATATTTACATAAATTTACATATATTTACATAAACGGCATTCTCAATATTAGCAATTATAAAACCAGAATATTTATTAACCTTGAAAAAATATTGAAGATGTTCTGTATGCTTTAGTATTAAATATTCACCCAAGATTTAATTCTTTTTGTTAAGAAACCCCACATTATTATACAAATTTTATTTAATCTTTATTATATAGACGTATATGTATACTAAAGAATTGTTTTAAAATAAATTTCTTTATGATTTATTTTCAGTAAGTGTTTGATTTGTGTGTCTTAGTTATGGTTTTTATTCGCTGTGATGAAACACCATAACCAAAAAGCAGGTTGGGGAGGAAAGGGTTTGTCTTAGTCAGGGTTTCTATTCCTGCACAAACATCATGACCAAGATACAAGTTGGGGAGGAAAGGGTTTATTGAGCTTACACCTCCATGCTGCTGTTCATCATGAGAGGAATTCAGGACTGGAACTCAAGCAGGTCAAGGGGCAGGAGCTGATGCAGAGGCCATGGAGGGATGTTTCTTACTGGCTTGCTTGCTTCTCCTGGCTTGCTCAGCCTGCTTTCTTATAGAACCCAAGACTACCAGCCCACAGATGGTACCACCCACAAGGGGCCCTTCTCCCTTGATCACTACTTGAGAAAATGCCTTACCGCTGGATCTCATGGA